>VWZS01008407.1:504100-661010 GCA_013397075.1 Rhabdornis inornatus | reverse complement strand
AAGACCTACAAATTCAGACCAATGGGTTTGCAGCTGGATAATCACCCATGGCACTTACATATGTATTTCAGAGATGAACAGACTTAAATTTACATTATAATGGACAGAACATGCAGGATTAGGTACACACAAAAGCAGACTGGTTACATGTCTCTTTCAAAAATGCTAAACTTGCCTGTTATCTGTATTTGCACAAGCCTCCTAAAATGCCTTTGTTATTTCTCTTTCAGAAGATTAAAAGACTCTCCATCATCTGTTGACTGTTCCAGTTCTATGGGCTACTTAAAATATAGGATATTGTTTCTACCCTCTCCTTATTCTTCCTTCATATCATAATCCCCAGACAAGCGCCTGTTAAAATTTCAGTTCTTGCTTGTTTTAAAGACGTCTGAGCCAACAGCTACACAAGTAACTGTTCTCATGTTTCCTTAAGCTTTTTCATTGCTGTTCTATTCCAGTCATGCTTATCTTCTACTCACCCTTTTCTATTTAGTAACTCTGAATTTCTTCTCAGTAACCACTATTTTCAGGGCTCTGTAAAAATAGCCAAAAAAGGGCTCACCTAATGCTCTCCTCTTAGGAGAAAGGTTACAATCAGAAAACTCCTCTGAATGCAGGGTTGAGATGGTTGCTTTGTTTGTTGACTACGTTTTCAATACAACTTTGTCTCTAGACAAGGCCCTGCTGAGTACCTCAGTTCTCAAATATCTCCAGAGAACTGCAGCACTAAGCATGCACTAAGCATACTTCTGCCAGTTTGCCTCCTCTCAAGCTACTTCCACTCACCTTTGTCTCTTTTTCTCCCTTTACTGTTTTCCCCATTTCTGCCTTGTACTGTGTTCTTCCCCTGACACTTCCTCTCTCCCATGCTTCCGCTTTCACTGACCCTGGATTTTCCTCATCCTTTTTTAAAGTCAAATATTTCCCATTATTTTCTTCTATGTCCCATACATACCCATTCTCAGAACCCAGATATTTTTCCAAGCAGGTCCTCAATGACCTCCACTCTTACCTACAGTGAGGCATCTCAGTGAAGATAACAGCATAAGTAAATACATGCAAGCCTTTAGGAGCAAGTAAATACTGTAAAGCTAACCAGAATAGATGGAAGGGTTCATTAGATTAATCAACTATTGCTGTTTAAAGTCAAAATAACAGTCAAATCCCTTCTACTGTGAGCTAATGATCTGAAAAGACAGAGTTAGCTAAATCAGTTTGTGAATATATCTTTGTACCTATAGTCAGTTCTACACAGCCCAAGGTGACAGCAAGGACACCTCATGTAGATGCTCACACATCCTGGATCAGCCTCCAGGAACATGTTCTGTCTGTGCTGCAGCAACAGACAGCTGTGCTTGGTGTGATCATACAGAATGTACCAACGAAACACAGACTGTGTTTACTTAACTAATAAATATTTAAAACAGAAGCCTACACCCCAAGGTTGCAAAAGTCTTGATAATTATCATGCATCCTGTTTATGTCTCTGTCCAAGGAGGCAGCACAAGTAGCATAAAACAGGTGAAGACATTATATGACCGAAACCCTAAATTTAAGTTTTTAGCTGTTTTTTCTATGACCCATGGTTTTATCTGCATTATGTAAATAACACTGAGGGATGGTCTGCTTTCTAATCTACCAGTTTTATAAGTGAAAGTCAGGCTCATATTTTATACTTCTCCCTGCCCCAAAATTTAAAGCAAAAGCACAGAAGACACTTTTTTTTTTGAGAAAAAAAGGACATCTAATGTAATGCTTAACACAATTCTGTGTTTAGTACCCCTGTGGCCTTAAAACATTCCTGACTCATGGTCTTCTGTTAACCTACAGCATCAAAAAACTTGTAACAAGAATTGTATCAGTTAAGTGAGGTTTTATCTTTTCCTTAACAGCCACATTCCAGACATTTCTAAAAATATCCGGTTATCTTTTACCTGTTCACTAGTTACACAAGGAACAAGAGTATTCGTGCTGTTACTGAGGTCACATACTTTCTCTTCAGTAAAACAACACATTTATAACATTAAAGAATGAAGAAAAGTTACTATGCTCTTGCAAAAGGTAGCTCTGTTTTTATGTCTTTTCATATTCCTCTACAGCCTGTGAAAATCATGGCACATTTGGGAATGTTTTACATTGAAAGAGTAGTACAATAGGGAAAATATGCCATAACAGACATGAGTGTTCTTAAATTCATGAAGAATTCAAGAAGTACCACTGAATACATTCCAACTTTGAAGCTCCTTGGGTGTAGAATTTAGGTGTCCATCTCAAAAGAGAAGTGCCAGACATTTTACAAAGTGATATCTAACCCATGAATTCTGTACACAGAATGCCAGTGTTTACACATTGGGAAATTAAGATACAACAAATACAGCAGTAACCTCAGAAGTAAGTGGAATTCTTTCTGCATTTTTCACATAGTGCTGGTTTTAATCAAAGGTACTGCTTAATTAGTAAACGTCAAAAATCAAGTGACCAGTGCTGGAGAGACTGAGAAACAGTAACATCACCTGTAGCAGATGAACCACATTTTTTCAGGCACAAGGTCTGCTATGCTGACAGGAGTGGGCTGGTAGCAGCAGAGAAAATAGGCACTGTCCCAGATTCCATGTGCACCACAGCCCCGTGTTCACTGCACTCATATTCTTGAACCAGGCCTGACACAAGTTTCTGCTTGATTCTCACCATGACGTTCAGAAGCAAATTCCCCTCCTGGCTTCTTTACAGCCCACTTTTTTTGCTGGGGTTAAAAAAAAAAAGTTTGCTATGCTTCTGTATTCTTGCTTAGGAAAGAAAAAGAATTTCACTTCTTAGTTGTGATTTTTAAAAAAAAAACAAGAAAACTAAAGTGTTTGAGGATATATGTAGCCAAAGTACGAAGTTGGGTTTAAGACTGAACACTGTTCAAACTTGGCTGAAAGCCACAGACAGTAAAGTGACACAAATTTCCAGAGTGTTATCTCATTTTCATTCTCTTGTCCACGTATCCAAATGACAAAGAAATGTATGTCTATACGTATCTTCACATTCTGTCCTCAAAAGCTTAGCTGCAGCTTCCAATGACACTTCCAAATTTAACCATGACAGTGAAGAAAGAGACTGATGGATAAAAATAAGCCCAATCCCAAACAGGGACAATACAATTGTCTGGTAGTCCTTTATTATGCAAGACAAGAGAGGCTTCAGGATATGCAGATTTTGCATACAATCTGCCAAGTACAATATTCCTTTGTACTTCATGGTGAAGTAAACAGCCTCACACTACTGTCACCCATTGTCTATCATGGACAGAAATAATGGAACAGATTCAGAATAATTTGTGATTCCCTCTACCTAAAGTACTAACAATTCAAACAACCCAACCAATCAGCCTCTACCTGTGAATTAAGTTCTCATATGCTTCTTTCAGGGTATAATATCCTAAATACTAAGTATCAGTATACAAAATCCAACCTGACACAAACTCACTCCCCTTTCAGTTTTTGAGATCAGTCTCTTAACTCTGTGCCATCTGCCAGGCTTTCACAAAAAGCAGGGAGAGGCCACTTGAGTACAGTATAGCCTACAGCAATTTTCTTGCAACAAAACCACTCAGATCCATAATTTCATTTTAATCTCTTACACTGGTTCATTTTTATTCAATGGATGCACAGCAGTAAAAAAGTTAATCTAGAAACCTGCTGCACTGATACCGATTGAACGAAATACAGCACAAATTTCCTGTGAAGTTTGGACTCCAATGAAAAAGACAAAGGCAAGAGCTACCAACTCAACTGATAAAGAATCACTTCTGGTCTGACATCAAGCAGCAAAACAAATTATTGAGAGGATCTGCCCCAGGAATAGCTGCTGTGCAGTTCACTAGCTGATTCTGCCACTGAAGTATCTCTTAATGATCCTGAGCCTGAGAGACGCAGAAAAGTAACAAACACAGTGAGCCATCACCATGTCACATTAGGGCAGCTCAAAATCACCTCCTTCCAATGAAAGATTTGAAAGAGGAGATGACAACCAGATGTCACACCACGGTATTTATAGTTTTCTGGCACCCCCTCCAACACTGCAAGGTCTTTTCTCTCCTCTCTCAGCAGCAGAAGCAGAGACTTGTCCTGCCCAACCAGGAGAGCACCTGCAGCCAGGCTCCACCTGCCTGACTTGGTTGAGCACTCCAGCAAAAACTGTGCAATCCCACAGATTACCCCTACAGTTAATTTCTGTAAGTCACACTAAGATATTTTAAATGCCAAAAGCATTTTTCATGTTCTCATTTTCTTAGGAGTCAGCAGTTAAAGACAGCACAGAACCCTAGATTCCAACAAGTGATCTGATGTTAAATTTGATTCTTGCTGAAGCTGAATTTTTTGACCTTAAATTGTAAAGTGCAAGGTAGAGCAGTTCCCTAATTTCTATTATCCCTATTTCCAAAAAGGGGCACAGTTCTCACAGGACTGAGTGAGGATTATCTAACATTCGTAAAACTTGTGCTCAAAGTGCTTCACGCCATTAACATGAAGGCAGCTGAACACAGGTGGTACCTGATCACTGTTTGTAGGAGATTTTTTTTAATTAAACTGTGTAGTAAAAGTATCACAGCATGACGAGTCATGAGGTATGTATGCACTGTAAGTTACTGTATAACTAATTCGAATAAAGCAATCTATTACACAGACAATAAAAATGTACAGGTAATACATTGCAGTCTGGCTTTAGAGACATGAGAAGAAACCAGCTCATAAGCAGTGATTGTTTTGTAGCTGATTCCATACACTTTGGCTATACTATCTGTGGGGTATTTTTCTTAATCACACAGAAATTATGAAACACAAGTAGTTTTGTTTTTTAAATTGCTCTGTGTATTTTAATTGCTATGAAATTGGCTGAGTAGATCCCATCTAGCTCTGAAGCCTGACTTTTTAAGTCTTTCAATTGTCTAAAAGTACTGAACTTCAGAAATTACTCAGAACATACAATATTTAAATTGCATATGTTTTTTTCTGGTTCAGCTAATAAGACCCATCTCTTAAACATCACTGTTTTGCACATTGAGCTAAATAATGTATTTATTATCTTCAAATCCTCTCCTTAACATTCTCTGATATAAAGCTCACTTGCCTTTACTTGTATTATGGAAGAAATAACAGTTCATTAAGTACGAGGTCCCACAGAGAAAAGCACTGGTTACGTAAGAAAGTCACTACAAATTGTCCAACCCTAATCCTTAACAATTCTTTCTCATTATCACATTACTCAGAACCATAAAGTGAGTAAGGCATGAGTAAATACCTATCCTCCTCAAAAGCAAACTCGGATTCCTCTTAGGACAAGGGGCCCATAAACTTAGGCTAGTCTGAGGGTTGCTGCAATCAGATACAAGCTGACAAGAGACTGATAGAGAAGCTACTCTAAGTGCTACAACTAAACACCTCTGTACAAAATGAATTACTACTATTTAATGGTGGCCCAAGTTTAGTTGGCATTAAGGTCTACTTAAACTATTTTGTAAGTAACATTTCTGGATCCTGAAGAACCAACTACTCTGCTGGACCAGTGTGTGAAAATCTGAGTGTATAAAAGATTCCAGGACAAAAAACAACTGATAAGGAATCCTTATCTTGAGCATTTTACTTTGCAATTATTTTTATTGCTTAGATTGTCTTTCTCAGTAATTTTAGTTATTTTTGCCTTTATGTATCATTAAGAAATTATTTCTAGTAAATCCTATTGTTATTTTTCTTCCTATTGTCATACTTCCAATTGTCAGACATTGAGTCTGGCAAACTTAATCAACTTGTTTAATTTTGGTTTATCAAAGTATAAATGTGGTGAAGCTGTGGAGCTCGTCCAGCTTCCCTTTTTAGTCTTCCTCCTTAAGACTAATTAAACATCGTCTCTTGCAGTGAACAGCTCTTATAGAACAAGTTCTGCACCCAAGCAGATTGTAAAATTTTTTTCTGTGTGCACACTACTCACTTCTGCAGAACAAATGCCCTTCTGAACCCTTCTAAGCACGTGTATATTATTTGTATATTTGTACCAAAATCAGCTGACTCACACAAACATCAAGGTCCCCAGCACACCAACTACATTAATGCTCAAATCTTGCACATCATAAAGCCTACATTAAATATAAAATGCTCTTTTAAGATCAAGAGGATCCTGATCAAGATCCTGTTTAATACAGGACTGTGTTCCTAGTAAGTTTCCTGCTCTTTGATATATAAACATGAAATAATCATTAAGGTTTTAAAGGTACCTCAGTCACAAATCACCTACAATCTCTATCGTTCCTCTACCACTGTTCTATTTTACATGCAGTTTTGCCATCCCTAACCCCAAGGCTTAGGCTCATAGCTCACACCCAACTCAATGACCTTCCACATGTTCCTAAATCTTTTAAGACAACTGGGCTTTGGTCTGCCAAAACAACAAGTATCAACAACTGTGGAGGGCAATGTTTACTTCTCATTTATAGAGAATTTAACTTTGATTCTTAAAACTTACACTTTTCTTTCTCTCAATTTCCTTTGGTCCCTGTTCAGGCTGTGACACTTCTTCAGGTGGCACTGTTAAGCGTAGCCGACAGACATTCATCTGGAAGAAGAACAAGATTTAGGTGTTACAAAAATTATTTTAATAATTTGCTTTACAGAATGAACTGTACTGAGATTCAACTTTGAACTTACTATTTTCTGTTTTCTATCACACAGCTCACAAAATATTATTTTTAAAGGTTAAAGGGGTTTTTAGCTGGCAAAAAATAATTCAAGGTTATCCCCATAATTACATACCTGAAATAGCAGAAATTCATTTCAATCAATAAATTGTTCTTAGGTACTCATAAATAACACTGAGACCTGAGATAATGGAACAATGAACATAATTTTCTACTTTCTGAGTTTTGTTTGCTGATTTGGCATACTTTTATTCTTCAAAAGGGATTATTTAAAACATGGAGTGTATTTTAGAATAAATGCTTCTTTTCTGCTCAGCACACAGCCAAGTATTTGATCCAAGGATACCTCAGTACTGCAACTCCACTAAATATGAAATACGAGTATTATTCAATTCTGATACATACAAATGGTTTGTAAAGCTTCAAAACACTTAAGAAAAAAAGTTAAGAGGTGTCTCTTGAATGATTTTAGAACAACCATTCTCTTGCCAGCAAGCACGACACCTTTCTGTCCCCAGCTGCAGTCTGCCTTGCTTTGGACTGAGACATCTTTGATTTAATGGTGTTTTCCAAGCAATACATTTCACACAAGCAACTGGGTTTAAACATTCAGTCTTAGTCCTATTCATGAGACGTTTTTGTGGAAAACAACTCTAAGTCCTAAGCAGAGCATAGCAAATGATGGAATGAGAAATTTGGCTGTCCAAATTCAGAGCTGCACAATATCGTCCTGTAAAATCCCAGCTGTCTGCTGGCAACAAAGAGAGCTCTTAAAGCTCTTCCTCAAACCCTCTTAAGTATCTCTTTCATGATTACTGTGGGCCATCATCACTTTTCTTCTACAGCCCAGCATCTCATCTGATCTAGATCTCTCCAGTTTCTCCTGGAGTCATGCTGAATGTGTCTCTGTCTCAGACGCACCTTCCCCCAGCTAACACGTCTCGGTCATTACAGCACCTGCTTTTGCATTGAAAATGGCAATAATGTTCTGCTCGCTGCATTCAGAGCACAGCAGCAAAGCCCTTCCCATACACCCCAAATGTTACCATTTTACAATTCATTTCTTCCAGCTGTCTTTCAAATCATTTTGAGCTACCTTGACTGCATTTTCAAGCCTCTTTACAATACAACTTCCTCAGAGACCACTATTCAGCATCACAACAAGGACCCCTATTTTCTGTTTCCAGACAAAAGACCTTTTTCAGCTTTTCAAACAGGCTTTAACTTTTTCTTCTTCCCAAGCCAAAACAAATGGAAGAACTATCAACAACTTCACTGTTTTTCTTCTGGTATTTCTTTAAATCTGTCGAGAGGACAAAACAATAGCATTTAGACTACTGATATGTTGTCAGCTGTGTTTTAGAAATGTTATGTACTGCCTTCCCTCTTCCTCTCATTTTGGTCTTTCAGGTCTGCAAGGCCAGTAAGAACCAGTGTCCTGAGATAGATTAAGTTCTTATAAAATATGTGAGATGTGTCTATATTATAAAGAATAAGGGAAAAAAAGAAGATAAAGATGAAATATAACTTATTCTGTAGACATATCTGTGAAAGCAATTTTTATGCAGTGGCCTCCTCCCTGTTAATTTATCATTCATCTATATGCTAGAAAAGCTAGAACAAGAAGCCACAAAATGACATAAAGCCCCCAAAACTTAAAAGCAGTTTATGCTTTCATATTTGCTAAAGAATACGAAAACATTGAAATGCATTTTAAAATTATGAAACTTGGTACATTGGCTTTTGATTGGCTGCTATGTTTGTTCTAAGAACACCAGACTGTCTCCATAATCTACAGACACTGTTGGTACTTCCTACTTACAGATTTGTTATCCAGATACATAAATAATAAATTCCTCATCTTTGGAACTCATTGATTCATAAGGTAATTAACATCACCTTTCCTCGTGCCCTTTCCTCCCATTAGCTTATTAACACTCCTCTTAAAACATTCCTGTTTACAACAAGAAGGGAAACACAGACTGGCATTCCTCCATATAGGCAAACAAAGACCAGAGCCATAAATAGGAAATAGAAGTGAATTTGTGCTGCACAGGAAGTGATAGATGAGGCCAACTTTTTCTTACAGTGATTTCAAACAATGGAAAACTGGACAAAAAGGAATGAACATATTGCTAGGATAAAACATTAAAAATGCCTGAAATAACTAAAAATAGATAATGACTGGCAACTCAAAGATAGGAGAAATGAGGCTGTGTATGATTCTCTAAAGCAAATAACTTTCCTATTAATCAGTACGAGGCTAATTATAGCCAACAGAGGTTCACAGTGCAGTGATTGTAAATAAGTAATTATCTCTGTACCAATGAGTGAATCACAACTGCCCTTCACATCACAGGTGTTACAGGGCTACTATGAGGGAAATCACAGAAGTCCAGCACAGATGGCAGTCAAGTCATCACAACTACACTGGAATATAAATTAACAGCAGTCATTTGTTGATATTAAAACCCCTGTACAATCAAAAAATCGTCATCATTTAAGCTGTTTTTTCTTGCCCTTTTTCACTTTGCCTTATCTATTACCCCCAAATCACTTACCCCACCCCAACTGGCAATCATAAGGATTCCAGCCATGAAGTCGTGCCCAGCAAGGCTTGTACAGCAGCACACAGTACCACCCAGTTCCTTGCTCGGACAAACTTACACAGGCTGTACTCTGCTATTGTTTACAACAATAGGACTTCCTCAGCATCCCTGGGGAGCAGCAGCAAATGTATAAAGTAGCCATGTAGTCCTGCTCCTCCTAGGCACCAGATGATGTGTTCTACCTAAGGACAGCACTACAGACTGCTAAAATTCAGAAACACTACGGAGATTGGAAAGGAAAAACAACAGGCACTGCTTTTTCCTCCCGACCCAAGAAGCAGTTCTGAACACTGTTCATGCACTGTTCTTGCTCTGCAGGGCTTCCTGAAGGAGCAACACACTGTGCCATTCGTCAGTCAGTTTACTCGACCAAATCAATGAGCAGGCTCACATGGGAATCACAGCAAGCCCTACTCCCACAGCAAACACTGCTGTGGCGATGCCTTAAAATGGAAATGAAATCCTAACAGGAAGAGACTCGACTCAGTGCCAAACAGTGGCAGGATAACACGCAACTGAGGATGAAAAAGTAATTTCCAGAAACAAACTGGGTAATGCAGAGAGAAAATGGGTAGGAAAATGAGAACTACTCTGTCAGGGAAAGAGCTGCAATTCGATTTCCTTTGTCTGCTTACTGACAGTAAGAAAAAATGAGAAAAAACAGGGACAGACATGACTTCCACCCTACCTTTATGTCATTGACATTGTAACTTTGTGAGCATAACTTTTAAAAAGAAATACTGGGTAGAAGAAGAACCAGCTATCTTTCTAACAATCCTACAAGACTGTCCAACCTTTGCTTAATTTGCAGCATATGTAGCTTTGGCAAGTCAACATTATAAATAATCTTAATTGTGCCAACATTTTATGCTTGCTCCTAGCTTTTTGACACCAACAAATCATAAGTGGTATTTCCAATGTTTCATCTGACATCATTTGTGAAAACAAAGGAAAACAAAGACTGGACAGGTTCACCCCAACACGACACCAGACAGCAGAAGTTTCCTGACTGCAATGAAAAGTAAAAGATGAAAACATGCTTTTTTACCGAATTTCTAAGAGGCTAGTGGGACAGCATAGAGGAGAGCTACTGCAATATGAGAATTAAGGAAAAAAAAAACCACATCAATCTAGCTTAGTTTTAAAATGTTGAGAATCCATGGCCGAGATCCACAATCCAAATGTATGTTTACCATCCTACTCAAATCACTAGGGTGCAACTTAAAACAAATACAGATGACAGATTCAGTTTAAGTAATGTTCTTCAGCCTCTTCTTCCCCCTTTCCAAAAAACAAAGCACCCAGAAAGACATTAATCAGAATTACCTGTGGGCTGAAATAATTACAGATTTTTTCTTTAAAATTAATTTTTAAATTAATGAGCAATGCTGTTACAGAATAACCAAAGTTACTAGCACAGCAACAGAAAAATACACGCTATTCTACTAGCAACCAGTCTCTAAGCATTTTACAGGAACCCCATAGGAAAAATATGTGGTTCAATATTGATCTAGCTTCAAACCAGCCCTGGAGTTCAACATCACCAGAATTTAATACTGTTGATACTGATAACAAACAGGGATAACATGTTTGTAACGTAACTATCTACTACCCTATCTGCTTGGTGGCCAAAAATCACCTAAGGTCCAGTGTTGGCTTTAGACCTTTGAAGATGAAAGGAGAAAAACAGTGCATGTTTCCTTTCAGTTCTAAAAAGCAAAGAAGGTAATTTATCTGTTGATTAGGCTGCTCCATTTATAAAATCTCTGCCATGAGATTCCATACACAATTAAAGGGCACTTTTCCTGTGACCACAGGCACACAAGAACGTGACACGCATCTTCCATTTATTCAGCAGTTGTTCTAACTGTCTCTCTCCCCTCTTCTGACAACTCATGGGAGCCACACTTCACTAAAAAAAAGGGACAACAGCTTCCCAGTAGGCTGTAGTTATGAATTAAATTTTCACCGGTTTTCTTAACAGAATGTACCAAATACAGTTCATAATTTCCAAGAAATCTATCAAGGGGATTAAAATAAGAAGCTTATCACCTAAACGGAAGTTCCATTACTTCTTTAAGAAATACTAGAACAGGGAAACTCAGTGGAAACACAGAAGTCATACAGCAAGCATAAATATGATTTTTCAAGTCATCATAATTTTTCTTATGCATAAGCAATTTCATTTTTATGAAGACCAGGGATCGTTTTGTCAGGAAGACCATTCTGACCTTCTTACCATCATGTAAAACCAGAGCAACAAAATATTCTTCAGCTTTTAAATTAGGAAGTAATATTTTTGAAGCATCAAAACAATGACTGCATAATTCAAGAAACATCATGGTCACATGGACGTATTTTTGGTAAGGATAAGATTATCACTTACTTTGATTTCTTTCTTCACATGTGGAATCAACATTCACAATGATAGCAGTGTAGTTACAGAAGCAAGAAAAGGGCTATTTAAAGCTGGGTGGCTGCAGAGACATTCCTATCATATCTCCCTGAGTTTTAACAACTTTTTAGAAGCCAAACAGATTAATACATGGTTATTATTTGGTGCATTTATGATTTTTTTTAAAAAATCAGCAAATTACATAGCTGCATTTAAGGAACTGATTATACAATTAAATTACTATTGCCATCTAAATCATTACAGTGAGCTTTCTCAGGATAGGATAGGCGAGTTCGCAATTGTAAATATCCAAGCACATTTCAAGGATGCGAGGGAAGTCTCCAACACAAGTACACCTTCCTCGCAGGTTTACAGAACAGGCCAGGGTCTAGAACTACAAAAGCCGTGCAGGACTCCCCAGAAACTCTCCCCTTCCCCACAGCTACAAAGAACGCACAAGAAGATGCTCTCGCACGCACCGCAAGCTTTACTTNCGCCCCCGCGCACTTGGCCGCGGGCGGCCGCAGGGGCCGGGCGGGGGCGGGCCGGGCTGCGCTCCCACCTCCGCCCCGCGCAACTCGCCCGAGTGCCCGACTGCCTCCCGTGGGATGACGGCGGGCAAAGTCGCTGTGGGGCGCTGAGGTGCCAGTGCGGGGTGACGTTCCCTCTGCTCACAGGAATATTGGGTGTCGGGGTGCAGCCAGGGGAGAGGAGCCTCGAGGGGAGACCCAGAAAGGTCCGTCTGTCACACAGCCACCTCCCGGCACTGCAAAACGGGGTTAGGGCTCGCAGGAGCCACTGGCGGCCACTCAGTCCGCTTCTCCGGCACCCACCTCTGAGCACTGGTAGAGAGTGCTATGTGAAAGCTGGACACCGTCCTTCCCTTCTTCCCGCAGCAATTCGTGAGCACCCAGCTCTGTCAGTTGGTGTCCGTGCTCCAGGAGTGGGTACCAGGCTCATCAGAAAGCACGCAGATCCCAGCCAGCCTCGGGGTTGACAGGCACGAAGCCGGTGCAGCTCAGTGCATGAATGACAGCATCAGCCTCAGTGCCAAAGGTCCAACAAGGTGAGTGTGGCCTGCCCGAGCCGGCTGGCCCCGAGCCAGATTGCAGGTGTGGACTTCAGCATTTCAGATGCTCAGTTCTTCCGGATCTGGGCTGAGGGAACGCCACAACCCTACACGGCCTGGGCACACAGCTTCATCTGCAGCCTTGGGCATCTGTCACGAGCACTACATTCCTCAGTAATCAAGAGAGTTACAAGCAAAGGAGATGCTTTTGTTTGAAAGAAATGACAGAACAAATAACTTAAACAGCATTTTAAAAATAATTTCTCTCCCGTCTCCATGTAATTAAATTAAGACCAGGAGAAAACAGAGTTATGGCTACACAATGTCCTTACCCGTTAAGATGTTAATGACCAGAGAGTTGGAGAGAGGAAATCTGCATTAGAAAAATGGAAACTGCACTGAACTATGGGTGCCTCACTCTCTCTGTGTACAATGCCTCTGTTCACTTCTGCCTCTCAGCTCTCTGTCCCCAGGCAAGATACTGAGCTATCAACATGACAAGGATCTGAGGAAGAGAGAAAGAAATCATTGCTCAGCACAGAGGAATGAATGAAGGGCCTGCATTTAGTACTCAGCATGGTTTTTGTTGTTTTCCCAATTACTGTTCCCTTCTCCTCCCGGGGAAGGTAATATAGCCCAAGGCATATGAAATAGAACATTGACTTGTATTTGGATTTCTCTCAAGACAAGATTCAGTGTCACACAATTCTTTTTGTGGCAAGGTCTCTTGTTCATACAAACAATTGCATTTCCCTATGAAACATCCCCTATCTTAAATCCTGGTTGTGATACTGCTTTTGTGGGTTTGCAGGTGGATAATAGGTGTGTCACCATCAACAGGAACAAGTCCTTCACACATATGTTGTCTACCCGTGGGGCTATCCCTTAGCACTTGTTCCTGGTCGTTCTGATGAGTCTATTTAAATTCTGGTATGCAAACAGCTGGTGACCTCTGTGGTTTCAGCTGAGGAGTTCACAGACCTACGAGGTTGCCCTGGTTAGTTATAAGTTGTATCTTCTGGACTGTATTTCCCTCTGGAACAAGAGGTGTATATGGGGCTGCCCAGTCACTGCAAGATACAAACACAACTGTTTTTCTAAGAATAGGCACAGGGACTAAACTTGTACTACACTATGGAAAAGGACCTCCCTTCCTATATGATAAGAGTATGGCACGGTAATCATTGGCATGAGAGAGTAAAGCACAATAATCAGATCTCTGGGAAAATTTGCAAGGTCTGCATCACCTTTGAGAATATTGATAATTTTGATGGAAATCTTGTAAGTGCAGATGAGCAAAAGACTTGTCCATGGATAACAG
Source organism: Rhabdornis inornatus (assembly GCA_013397075.1). Lineage (NCBI taxonomy): Eukaryota > Metazoa > Chordata > Aves > Passeriformes > Rhabdornithidae > Rhabdornis > Rhabdornis inornatus. The sequence continues at coordinate 646,940 of VWZS01008407.1, read as the reverse complement.
ACAGACAATAAAAATATGGTTTTCTCAGTTACATCTATTTCAGTTGCAGCTCTCCCCCGTTCTTGGGAAATAGCAGAAAGACACGTTTATTTGATTTACCAATATTTGTTTGAAAGGGAGCATCTTCTATTTAATCCTCAAATTAATATCCTCCAAGAAAAAACAACCTACATGCATGATGAGTAGTCTCCCTATTTTGGATACTTTCAGAATCTCCTTCTCTTGCCCCACCAACAAGATGCACAAGTGTAGTAATGAGAGTAATTTGTTTGATGCCTTGCTACTTGACCATGCAACCATTTGCAGGCTCTTCGCCCCTTGTGTAGCCTGTGCGACCCCTCTTTGAATGAAAGCAACATTTCGAACAACTTTTTCTTCATCCCCAAAACTCTGCCTACACCACAGGGATTATGGAGCCAACCAGTTGTATGGAGTGAACATCTGCTACTCCCCAGGTGGCAAAAAGAAAGCTGAAGAGAAGCTGTTGAAGCAATATGAGACGTGCACAGCAGAGCTGAAAAAAAGAAATCTATAATTATTTTTGGATTAAGAAAGGATAAACAAATTTGTGATCTTTGGCTTGGACAAAAGACTGTGGCAGGGAACAGGTGACAGAGGCATAGAGGATCATGACTGGTATGCAGAAGTGAACAGGGAATAGCTGTTCATTATTTCCTACCCTTGAGAACAGTGGATTTGAAGAAAACCAGGCACCACATTTCTCTGTGAAATTATGTCAGAAGAATCACTGATCATGAAGAGTATAAATGCTCTCCAAAAGTAGCTGGGTAAGCTTATGGAAAACAAGCTATAAGGGCTATGAAACGTGAAGACATGCCTCCAACTACTGACTCAGGAGGTCCCCAGAATGTGGGTTTGCTTTGTTGATAGCTCCCCAGTCAAAGGACCTCTGACCACTCCTTTGTCCTCCTGGGCAGGACTGACTCCACACCAACAGTACTAGAGGTGACAGGATTCTAGCAAGCAACAAGTCTCCTCTGCTCTGGAAAGGTGCTCCTGTGCCCAGCTGTTGCTTGCCTTGGGCACACTCTGCGTGTGCATGGCTGCAGCTCATTATCCCACGTTTGCCATTCTCTCCTCACCCCCTGTGGAGGTTTATCACAGTCACTCCCTCTTTCTCCAGTCTCCCTCTTCTGCTCCCTGACACCTCAGGGAGAAGTCTCTGCTTGGTTTCAGCTTGTCCCTGTTTGCTAGGCCCCATGACCTTGGTTCTGATGATCTGAAGTAAATTTGGCACAGTTTACAACTCTTTTTTCCTGCAAGAGTCATTGTACACTACTGTGAGCATTTCCTACTGTGCTTGGGACATGGCACTAGTTTACAGAAACAAGATGGAAGAATAGAATGTAAATCACTACTTGGGAATTAGTTTGACTAAAATAACCCTATTCTGCTTATTTTTACAGCTGGATAGACTGCCCAAAAGATATACATAATCATACAGACTGCTCATAGACAATATACACTATGGTGGCAGAGCATGATCCAACCAGGATGGTGAGCTTTCAGTTCAAAACCTGCCAGTGCTTTGTAACTACAACAGTCCAAAGGCACAGCAGGTTGATTACACAATGACACTACAATATGAATATCTGAAGCAATAGTTATTGTGAAAAAGCTAATATAATTACATAGAAACAGCAAGAAATTTAAACTGTAGGCACCTTCTTTGTTTTTTTGTAACTGCCCTGTTTCCCATCATCAGCATTACTGATTTTTTTTTTCCCCAGGAGGCCCAGAGACCATTATGCTGTGGGAAAAATGAAATGGGATGGCACAGAATCAACAGGCCTTTCTATGAAAAGCCCTTGATCACAAGGTGGACATAGAGCAAGCAGTACATGGAAGAGGAAGAAGGTCTGCCCTCCTAGAACAGCAGGAGTGGGTAGCCTGGTCTTACCATAACAAATTGCCTAAATGTAGACATGATAAAATGCTGATTTTTTTTTTTCTTTATGTCAAAATCTCCTGTCCATCTTCAGGCTAACTGCTGATACAGTCCAGAGGAAAAAGAAAAGTTCCTGTAACACATGATCAACTGGAATATTAATCCTATGAGATTTGGGAATAATTTCAGTCACAAATTGTACAAGAACTCATACCTGTGGTCATTAAGGTTATAAAGTCCCATTCGTATTGCTACAAAAATGAGGTTATAATTAACTTCTAATAGCCTTCACTTTCCAGGGGGATTAACACCTATTCTACCTTCATCATCTCTAAGGCATGAAACCCATTTATAACAGAGATTATCAAATGGACAGATGCATGTAAAATATTTCAGAACCAGACTTAATAAGGACTGGAGGCTTGATCACTGATATTTCCTGAAAGCTGAGGTTTTTTTCTGACAGCTCTCACTGTTGTATTCTACAAACACGCCCTTAGCTCAGCACCATGTAATTATCAGGCTCTTTTTTGGGTATTACAGCTCATGTGAAAATTTTAGCCTGCTAATGGTCATAAAACAGCCTTATGCATCTCAGAAACTGAGCTCCCAAAGTCAGTTGCCATAGGTGCTCTTATATGCAATATACAAACCAATATATAATACTGTGCCGTTTTTCTCTTGAGTAGTATTTTGTCTTTCACTGACAAATATATCTTTGCTGCATTTGCAGCTACTGTTACCCTTTTGATTTGACATAACACATACAGCTACCCGAATGTCCAGCTTGGTTTAGCTACAAGCATCAGATCACTTCTCAGACCTATTGATATAACTGTTTGCTCTCACTCTGGGTACATGGCTAATACAAGATTACTGCAAAAACTCAGAGCTTTTCCTGCTGATCTCACACACACAAATCTCTAATCAGGAATTCCCACATCAGGAGTTTGAAATGCAGAATACACATTTTATTTGTGCAAAGCCCTCAGTATGTATTTTATGTCATTATTTCAGTTATGGTTGAATTGAATAAAATTAAATTCCTGGAGTTACCTGCAATAATACCTTGCTTCCATCTTTACTGATAATGTAGAGTCACAGACTGCAATTGTAGAAAATGTTTCTTTGAATATCTTCTGCTTGTAATTGTTGTCCTACTTTATACTCAAAGTCCATCTTCCTGTTGAGTTCTCAAAATACTTTCTAACTATATTGCAACAAAGTAAGAAAATGCTAGATAGGTCAATGAGTAATACAATGCCACATGCACAGTAATTTCCCCTGTAACAGACAGAAAGGACAAAAGGGAATGGGTTAGTCAGGAAAAACTGTATCTGGGCATGACCACAGAGCAAGTCTATTGAAGCCAATCAGGTAATGACAATAGTACCAGGATTCTGCCCTGTATCTTTATGCATTCATGTCAGTGCATTTCACACAGTTTGTAACCCAAGCAGTGGGGAAAATGAAAATTACACCTGGTAGATGTGATTTGTAGAGCCAGACTGTTAAAAGCAGTTTGTAGAGAAACAAAAATTACCACTACTACTATTTTAAAGAAGGCTGTAAAGCCCTGGAAAGGCAAGTTTTTCAATAAAAAGTTATTTTTACCTTTATTGGGAGGGCTTTTCGTTAAGTAAGTCTATAAATCATAATTTTACATTTCTGTAGTAATTACTTTTGTTTTATTATATAGAAAAAAAAGACTGGAGTTTAAAATCAACTGAGAAATATGAAATGTATTGAGACAAATATAGGACAGTTTAATTTATCATACGTGTCTGTGTCTGAATGAAAAGATAGCTAAAACTCTAATTTTTCTGTCACAAATTCTTAGGGATTTAGATAGCATCACTTCAGATGTTGCTGAAGCATATAGGGCATCAATACAGTTCTGATTCAGCAGAAAAAGTACCACCCCCTGACTCATCTTCACTGTTTCCTTTTTCATGTAGGTCTCCCATTCAGTTCACAACTGGGTCACAGCCCACGGCACTGTGGCTTGAGATCCACGTGAAATGCTGGAAGCTGTCACTCATTCTCCAGCAGTAGGTTTGGTTTAGTCAGTCATGCAAGCAGGACAGTTCAGCATAGATGTCATATAAAAATATGCAGCACAGGAGCAGCAGCATTGTTCACACAGGGGTGTGGCTTGGCCAGGTCATGCAATGGAACCTGTTAAGGGAGGTAGGAGAGTAGAAAACAGGCGCACCCACCATTAGCACCACTGTTACGTTGTCAGGTAGCTGCACTTAAAATCATGTTCCACTCCCTAGATATAATAACAAATGATAGATCTCTTCTGATTCCAGCATTGTCATTGTGGCAGGAAATAAGGAAATTTTAGAGGCAGAAACAATTTGTGGAGTGCAAGTTTTTCCTTAAGTGTGAGGAATGTACATATTTCAGGGAATGGGAGCATTAAGGGCAGGAAATCACTACATGTATTTGACTGACTTCTTTTAGTTTACAAAGGGGAAGATGAGATATTTCATCTTTGTTCCTCCACAGGAAAGGAAACATAGAAGAGTAAGAAGGGCAAAACCAATATTCTGCCTCAGCTCTATCTTATGATAGAAGACCAGAATAGCAAGTGGTTGACTTCAGCCCTTCTTCAGGGCAGAGGATGATGGAAAACAAGCATTTGTCTAGAATATCTGCACAGATGCTGCAGAAGTTCTTGGCTGTTTGGATTCTCCCTTGTTTCAGATCTGGTTTAAGACCTCCATGTTCTCTCATCTCAGAATGATGTACATGGGAATTTAGCAGTTCTTAATGGACTCTCACAGCCCATTGCCTGTTCACACACAGAGCTGGGACAGGGAGCTGTCCATAAAAGTTGTTTAGTGTAAGTGAAAGATCTTCTGTTTGTTCTATTATTTATTTCCTTTCCACATACTAAAAAGAAGTTTATTAGAAGTCATATAAAAACAAAATAAGGCGGAAGAGGATGTATTTTAACCATAAAATATCAGGTCATACTAACTCGTGAAATCAGGGGACTTTCATCAGGAAACTGGTCCCTCCAGCTCCAAAAACATTCTAGCAGACATCTCTGTATCTACAGTATAATGAAATTTCCTTATTCTGTCACCAAGAACTGTCTCATTTCCTCTGTGCCTAAGTCATCATAATAGAAAAAAGTAAATTAATGATCAATACAGAAGATAATGTTGGGTCTAACTGGACTAAAGTTATTAGGAGTGAACGTAGGAAGGACTAAATAGTTAAGGTACTTAATAATAGATGAGCCACAATGACTAAATATTACTTAAGGGACTTCCCCTCTAACATTGGTCCTAGAAAGGAAATGGATTTACACACCTTACCACTTATATATTTGGTCACACACTGTATCTGTGAATCTGCATGGCCACTCCCCAGATTTCCTGTGTGTCATTCTTCAGGATGCTGCAGCCCAGAAGGAGATAAAGACTTCTGTCATTAGCATCAACTTGAAAATTGCATTTCCCTGAACAATTAGCTGGTTTTCTTTTTCTCATAATCTCACCATGCTTGGGCACTTTGCTGCACTTCTGGCCTACCCAGGTTACTTCTTTGAGAAGTTTATTATAGGATAACAGAGCACCATTCCCACCTCAGGAAATCTTTGAGAGGAGTTACTGAAGGACTGAAAAGCTACCTGAGTGGCTGGATTGACTAACACATGGAACTCTCTTAAGCCTCCCTGAGCTGGCCTAAGAGGACATATTTTCCTATATTTCTTGCTGGGGCAGAATTGTATCACCTTGCAGGGGTAAACAGAAATGGCATATCAAGAGGCGTATTTAAATTCTTCTTTGTTGCATCTTTGCATGGAAAGCAAACAGTATAGGGCTGCTGTATTTATTTCCAAATGCAGCTTCTGCAAGTGGTATTCTTTTCCTGTTAGTTTTGTCTAAGAAGAACTCACAAAGCTTCTTAAAATTCACACAGACATAGTCACATGCATGACAGTTTGGATGTAAGCAGAGAAAACAGATACAAGAGGGGTACAGATAGCAAAGAGTGCTTAGAACAGACCTGTCTGAAACACCAATTCTCCCTGGTGCAGAACAAGAACAGAAAGATACCAAAAATCATGACAAGAAAATTGCCCTACTTGTGCTCTCATTTTTTGCTAGCATCTATCTGATACTAATTGAGAAGTAAACGGAGATGCTCTGGATATTAATGTGGGTTAATAGAATTAAAGTAGCACAAAGGGAATATCTTATTGCCTTTTATAATTAACCTGGAGATCCATTGCTGCCACAGGTCACAGAGTGAAGAAGCCCTGAAGGAAGAGGTTGATACACACATGGTTGTGGGTGGGTTTACAGGCTCAGGTTTAGGTCAGGCAGAATGGTGAGCTGGCTGGCATGAAATCAGCCTGAGTTATCAGCCAGACTTACCTGAGAGAGACTGACAGTAGTCTCTGACACAACTGACACAGGGGGAAGGAAAGGAGGGGTCTGCCTTCCTATGGGGCCCTGGGAACTGGCTGCTGTTGAAAACAGGATGTTAGACCTTCAGTCTGCCTCTAGAAATTTCTATATTCCTATCTCTAAGAGAAACATTTACACAATGATTAATATAGTAACATAAGATCCAATCCTCCTCAACAGCCAAATTCCCAGTAATTTCTACTTCTGTAGAACACAGGTTATAATATATTAATAGCATGCACTGGATACATTGAAAACACCTGATGGTTGTTCATTTTCTAGCTTGTTTTTAGTAAACCATTTGGGGGAGCAACAAACACTTTCAAAATCTTAATTCACAGTCCTATGACAGTGTACTTTTGCTAAAGGATTAGAATGAAAATGACACCAAAATATTCTGACAGTAGACAGGTTAGCAAGGTCTTATTGAGATATTTTGGTACATTTCCCACTTCTCATATGACTGGAGTTACAGAGTCTCTATGAATTCTGGGGTTTTCCTCTGTTAATACACACATTTAGTATTTTGATGGATTAACAAGAGAAGAGAACCCAGACAAAAAGATCATATAGAATTTAACATTGGACAAAAAATGTTAAAATGCCCTCTATAATTGTATTTCTTCTGAACATTTCTGTAGATTCCTCAATAGAATATTGTTTTCTTCTCCTTGGCTTATGCAAAGGACAGTGCCCAACATGGGCATAAATTGCAAAGGAAGATGAGTATAACTAGAACACTAGAACACATCCTACCCATACAAACAAATCTTCCTGTTTAATAGGATGCCTTTTTTGCCTAAATCTGCTGTAACCATAAGCAGGATTTCATCATCATTTGGAATCATTTCAGTTTAAAGGTGATTTTCTGACAACAATGGAAGCATCTAGAAAAACAATGACTTGAAACATATTTGGCTGAAGTTTTGACCCTGATGGGAACCTGACGTAAACTTCCTCATCTCTAGGCTGGATGTCTGCAGTGCAGGAAAGGCACACAAGCACACATACAGATGGTATGGTTAGATTGATCTTTGTCCGGCATAACTCCAGATATCATATTTTATCATATTTTCATAAATAATGGGTTTTCTTACCAGCTGTGAAACTCTGGTTTTTGATAAATTATCACCATCAATACCAGTGTGTCTAATCATGATGTATTAAAAAAAAAAAAAACACCAATTTTTATTATCCTTCCTCTATTCTGGAGATTGTCACCTTGTTACAGTGTCACTGAACAGTCAAGACTACATACTCTGAGCTTTTTCTGTCCTTCATAAATTAATTTCTTCAGACTCAGAGCCACTCAATTTTCTGTCTTCTTACAGAGTCATGCAACAGCATCTGAGTACTTACAGCACCAACATTTTTACAGGAAAGCATCATCATCCTTCTTGGCATGATGAGTCATCAGTCACTTCGTGCACCTTAACATCTCGAATGCTACTTCGACGGTGGTTCTACACTGAAAAGGATTTTTGTGGAGCAGTATGTCACTTTCTGAACAGACTGCTTCCTGAAGGGAAACCTGGCTGTAGTGTCTTGTATTTCAGCAGAGAACTGATTTCCGAGCAGGAGGCACCGAAGATGAACCGAACCACCCCCGGCCGAGGGGCCGGAGCCGCCGCTCTCTGCTGCCCCCTGCGGGCCGCGCTCCCCCGCGGCTGCTCCCAGACACCTTGGTCTTCCATGCACTTCCCAAGTTTAAGATTTCCAAACGTTTTCCGTCGAAAAACAGTATTTTTTTCTCAAGAGCCAGAAATGCCAAGCTCTGCTAAGCACAGAATAGCTTCAGAGGAGCAGCAAAGTTATTGGGTGTTAATGTCCCATTTTCTCTCTACATTACTTCTCATTTGTAAAAATGGTAAAGGTGGTAAGAAAAATTGCACTGACAAGATAAAGTGCCAATCAAAGTTAAAACATGTCGCTTGTACCTGACTCTATCTCCAGTCCTAGCATCCTCCCAGGGCTCACAGCTGGCAGCTGGGCACACTCACAACTGTGGTAAGAAGCACGGTCCCTCTGTGCCTGATTAGTATTTTTACATACTTGAGATGAAAAGCTAAAATGACAAGACTTTTAAAAAGTTTGTGGAATCAAAGCTCAATTACCTCATATCTAGTGCTCCAGGCTCGGCAGGCATAGGACGTAACTATTTAATCACTCAGTGTGGAGACCTATTAAATGCAGGAGTTACCCTGTGCACTGGTGCTGACACCCCACAGAACAGACCTGAGCCAACTGCACCACCCAGTGACCTTCCTGGTATTCAGTTTCCTCCCTCCACCCGCACTGCCCTTCAGCTGCAGCTGCAAATGTCATTTAATGGCATATTGACGTGGATGGATGCTGCAGTTTAGACACAGGCTCCTGAGGCTTGGGTAATCCAGCTTTGAGCCATGAGCACCTGCATTCCCTGGAAAAGCACTGTGAGGCTTTTCAGTAAGAGCCACCAGGTGAATACAAACATTCACCAAGAGGCAAGGTAAGCAGATATTGCAGAAATTAAAAAAAACTCCTTATTTTGCTCAAATAAAGCTGAAAGACAGATGTTGAATGTCATGGCCACAGTGCATCCTGACAATTCCTGTGCTACCACCCTGGCAATGTCACCACAGCAGACTGCAGATACTACCTGCCTCTCACTGTACTTGTGGACACATAGTAAGCAAAAATTGAAGTCAAATAAAATCCCAGGCATATCTTACAGATTTCATCCACAAGAATGAGAAGACCCAGCAGACACCTGGAAAGTACAACCAGGACAGGGGTATTTTTTGAGTTTTTTCTTTCTTATCCTCTGACCAAAATACTCCAAAACTCTAAACTTGCCAAAAAACCAGAATGTCCCAACGGCCACCTATCAAACAGCCACACCTTTCTGTCAGCACCTGGGAACCTGTAATTGCTGTGAATAAGCTAATGTTAACTCTGTTTCCCAGACATCTGGTGGTCAGATCTCTTCACTTCATCTCTGGCCTGATGCATCTAAGCCACACATTGGGTCTTCCAACAGAATCTGCACTTGTCACCGATGAAGAAGAACCACAACTGGGAAGAGCAAGAGAGACCATCAGCCAGGCACTGTTTTAGAAAGCACACCACAGCACAGCACAGACTGGTGGTCCTGAGACACTTACCTGCACCTTTATAGGGCTGCTGTGTTGTAAGCAGTTGGCCCAGCAGGGTCTCTAAATGAAACCCATTTCATTTAGAAAACCGAATTTCCAAGTTTGTGAGCATTTTGAGTTGGTTTGTTACATCCACACAGACCATAGTTTTCCATTCTGACTCGGTAATGCTTAAGAAGTTCACATTTGGGAGGGACATTTTGATCTAAATTATGAATTTGATCTTATCTCTAAAATAGCTGGACACCAGACACAATATGTGTTGAAATAGCAAAGCACAGTGGGCTATGTTTAAAGTACACACCACCTAATTCAGGAAGCTTCCTTTCTTTGGTTGGCTGATTTTACTGCTTTTACATAGTTTTATTGGGCTCACTTAATTCTTTTTTTCCTTTCCACTTTTCATAGCCATTCTACCTGTTATACAATAAACCATTTTCTTGTTTGAAGAAAAGCAGATTTGAAACTCCCCATAAAGCAAGGAAATCTATACTTAAGGCTGTTGTTCTACAGAAAAGACACTCCACAGAGCCTGCTGGTTACTGCAGAGCCAGACCTTCAATCTCAGATGTGTGCCAGGGTCCTTAAGAGTGAAGGGAAGGTCAAAATCAAATTAATCAGAACTGGATCCTGAGTTAAATCTTTCCTGCTGTATTTCTTCCTTACTTACCATTATGCCTTTTGGCAGAGTCCATCCTAGCCAGCCTGCATGCAACTAAGATGAAAGGAGCACTTGAAACTAGTGAAAATAGCTTTGTAACCTAACACATGAAGCATTGTTCAGACAGCCTATTCTGAAGAAGAAGTAGAAGTACACAGAAGGCAAAGCAAAACTCAGGTTACCTGTAATGAACTCCTCCTCTGCACTCACACAGAAGTGTTCCTACAGTTTTCCTACTGACAACCAACCTGAAGAGCTTAAAATCTCATCCTCCACCTGTGCTCTGAATCTAAGTAAATTTTTTTATTGTGTGTTCTTCTGCTTATGGCATGAAGCTTCAGGATCTAAATAAAGCAGTAAATTATTATTAGAAGCGGAGAAAAGATCAAATGTTCCAGCTTACATAAAACAGTCCCTGCTGACCTCATGTAAGATTCACTGGTACCAACCATTAAAGGGCTGTCATGCTGCTACTGAGGTAGGTGAGGCAAACCAACTACTGCACTTGGCCTTGTCTGCTGAACTGCAGTCCCCTTCTTCTTAAGTCGTTCCTTTCTTACATGTTAAAAGAAAAACCTGTAATACAAAGAACCCTCTCTATTAATTTCTGTACCTTTTTCTCAATAGCCCAGTGCTCATGAGTAAATTTTGAGATGACAGTGAAATTTCCCTCCGTATAACACAGTAAGGTCGGGGGGTTAAACATGTGACATAGTCAGAACCTTCTGCAAAAAAGAAGAAATTATATGTGTTAGAAACCCTGGCAATTTCTAAAGAATGTTGCTCTTTCAGCATAGTCTTTGAACATTTTGCAATGTTACTTGATAAGTGCAGTTGGTAGAAATTAAGCAGCTGAAATGTGTAGCTCTACTCACAGGATAGGAAGTTTCAGTAAGCTAAAAGAATCAACATTTAATTACTAAAATATGCTGTGTGATCCAGAAAAGGCTTAAAAGCTGAAGCTTTTGCACTGTGTAGCCCACTCAGCAAAGCACACAGCTGGTCTGCAAAAAATGAGAAAAACACATGGCTTCTGGAACAGTTTAGAAAATAATTTATAAATTAGAACAGATTATTTAATCAGGAAAAGGGAAGAATTAAGTTGAGAAGAAAGAGGATAAATCAGAGGAATACACAGATTAATAAACAAGTTACAGTCTCATCAGCAAGAGTTGTGGGGGGAAAATGTGCCTGGTGCTGGAACAGTAAAAAGCACAGTGATGAATTAAAGTATTTGCATAGTACAGGAGTTTTTTTAAATAAAGTGCCATGCAGGCAGACAGGTACAGGGGACAGCAAGAAGACGACAACTTTTCCTTTTTATTCCTTCAGGCACTAACCAGAGATATGATGTCTGAAAGATCTTAATGCTTTTATGAAAAGGGATGCCTTCCAAACTCAAGGGCATTAGAATGCATTATTGTAACGAGTACCATTAATTTCATTACTTAGTGAGTGAGGAATCTATGGAGGACAGAAGGATTTTCTTCACTTGTTTAACATTTACATATTTTGCACGGTATAGAAGCTGCCATGTAAAGACCTTGGAGCACTTGCCAAATGTTGGTGATTTAAAACATAAAAAAGTCTTGTAGAAGTAATTTATCTTCTCCTATCTACAAAAACAGACTCAGAAAACCAAGGCCATTAATCCCAGATAGGACAAAAAGTTAACTGTTCACTATAGATTACTTACACTGAGAGGCAAGCATCCACTCTAAAAGTCATCAGCTCGAGCTTATGGAAAACATGATTTAACTTGGTCCGTTTGTTTAAGAGATATTATAGTACTGTGGAAGAAAACTGAAGGTCTCTACAGCTCAGAATTCAAGCCATGTCTCTGTAATACACTAGAAACTCTGATGTTTATGCAAACCTCTAGGCACTGAGTGTCTGGTGACCATGTTTCTTTACGTATACCTCCCTCTTGCTTCCTTTTATGGGTCAAGAGTTTCCTCTGAAATTCATTTAAAAATAGATTACATTAAAAAAACAGGAAAATTTTTCTAAACTAAACTTTGACTGAAGATGAGCTTTGATCAGAGCAATCAGGAGGTGGAGTGAACAAATAAAATGACCGTAAGCTATTATAAATTTTGTTTGTGGCAATGAGGATGATTTTACCATCACCATAGTTAACATGTATCGAGAAACAGAGCTACCAACTGCTTGGCAAATGAATTGAAATACTCTTTTCAGTGTCTTAAGACTTTTAGTCATATTATTTGAGAACTCTAAAGGGGAAATGCCACTGGCAAGCCAAATGAACAAACTAAACACAAGTCCTTTTTCTGAAAACACAGGCAGGGAGGGAGGTTTACTAAGAAGGATCGCTGCCAGTAGGAGTCTGCAACAATATTGTCTTCCTCCTTCTAAGATCAAATGAGGAGTCTTCTAGACATTACACCTGCCACCTGCTTTATAAGTTACAAAGAAAGTAGCCATCCAAAGAGAAGAAAATGCAGAAATTTGTTTACAGCATCAGTATTTCCCAGATAATTATTTTCTTGTTATGTTTTAAACACGTTTTCTATATGAAATTCAATTGTCATATCAAGCTATATGCACAAAGTAGAACTGAGAGCATTGACTATTTATTTTAAGTGAATTTTTCTTTTACAGTTTAGTGTAACTGGAGGTAGATGCAATATTAACTGATTTTTTCCCAGTGGTTTGAAATAAGCCATAAAACATTATAGGATAGAGTACTGGGGATTGGAATCAATTGCTTGAAGTTAAATCTACATAAACATGCAAATAAAACAACAAATAAATCACAGCAGTTTCTATGATGATTGTCAGTACAGTGTAGCGCAGGTCTTCTTGGATGAAAGGCTGTTTCTGTGATGTCAAAACAGTAATACCAATACTGCAAAAAATTCCATGTGTATGCTACTGGAAAAGATACAAGATTCAGAGACAAAGTATTACAACAATGCCATTCCTATTATTTCCTGTATAACTCAAATGATCAAAAGCAAGTTGAAGAGAATTACATGGCAAAGAGTCTGTGTTCTGCTATGCAGGAATATATTTCTGACCTTGCAGGCAGGAGTTTCATTTCATGTAACTGTATGAAAATGGATACTGCCGTTGTCAGGACTTTTGCCTTAACCACATCTGCCAGCCTCACTGTCAGAGCTGTTAAATTTGTTCTCTGCAGCAGATTCCTTTGTGGGAATAATGGAAGCTCCCAGCAACTTCAGTTCAAAGTATTTTTTACAATTTCATTATTATTTGATCAAATCAATGAACAAGTGCTCGCTAACCTGTAACTGAGGACAAATACTGATAAATAGACAGGACCTAATTATGGTTTATTAACAAAATTTTGTAGTAATGCCCATTCCTTAGAATTCCAGATTTGCAAAGGAGCAAAACCAGTCTGGTGTAATACAAATGGCAAAAAATATTTTTAGCAACAAAATAGAAAATGTCTTTAAAATAACATCTTCAATGCTCCTTCTTTTAAATTTCCCACAACGTTTGTTGAATAGATGGATAACCCAAAATACAGATACTTCCGTAAACTGAAATACTAATATATATTGGCAGATATGACCATGCACTGCAATATATCACAAGTAGATGGTCAAGAAGAACTTAGAAAGTAAAATCAGATTACATACTTTCTGTTTCCTTGGTGCAATTTCTTGCCAGCAGCATAAAATTTTCGTATCAATTAACAGATTTAAGCATGTACTTAATTCAAAGACCACAAGTAATTTTACTGGAACAAGTGGGACTCTTGAGAAACTTGCAAGATAAGATGGTCCCAATCAGCAGGCCTATAACATTCTGCCTCTGGCAGAACGGAATTCCTTTCAGGAAATGAAAGATACCAAGTAATAACTGACATCACTCTCAGCCTTCCCTACTAAGAACAGAAAGCTTCCCAAATGAAGTTTACAAGGAAGCTGAAGCCAAGCCTCTCTCATCATGCAGATACAATGGTCCTTTTAAAGTCAACAGGCAGGATTAACATTTGACCTCTAATATACAGAACACATACAATAAAACTTACACTGGTTTTAAAATGTACTTCCTGGCCCAGGAACTATGAATCTGCTCTGTAATGCATGAAATGTATTCATTTCCATTTGTTTTCCTCTTAGTGAAAACCCAAACATAGCATTCAATATAAACTTAAAGATTTTACATATTAAACTGATTTATATAATATTTGAAGCTTTACAAAATAGTACTAAACTAGTCAATAAAAAGATCCAATTTAAAATATTTACATTTTATACATCATTTCCCCTTACTTACAATTATTAAATAATCTTCCATAGTTTCCTTAATTTTAGGGAAAAGCTTTTAATAACTAAAAACTAATTCTGAATTAGTATCAGATGGCTTTTTACTTGAAGAGAATTTTAGCAAAATCCCATTTCTAAAATGAAACATTATCCCCACGTTTTCAGTAGCAATTTTATATATATATATATAGTTTTATAATGCAATTATAAAATTATATATATATATAAAATGTTTTATAATGCAATCCTGTTCTCTATAATAAACAGTGGAGATCTAAATACGAAAATGGCACAGCATGGATGGAAACATTATATTCCCAACTCTTAAATCCCTTTATGTCATTTTGCTTCTAGAATATCCAGTTTCTTGATAATTTATGTTATTCTTCCAGTATTTTCAAGGAATTGCATCCATACTTAGTTAGATTTTTGTGTCATCATCTTTTGAGAAATTATTTCCTGAAGGTACTTCACAGAGACTATCACCATCCGTGCTGAAACCATCATCGTCATCATCATCATCAGAATCAGCCAACACTTTACTTGGTGATTTCTTCAGTCTACTAAAACAAAAATACACATATTTACTATTTCAAAAGCACATCTACACACAGAACACTTACACAAAGCTTTAAATATTAACAGGTAGGATTTACATTTTTGAAGGATGTCAAAGTGCTCTGGCAGGGGTAGTTTATCATAGACTACATCTTACATGAAGGAAACATGCACAAGATCGAGCAATCACATTTTCAAGCACCTCTAAAGTGGCAGAGAGAGGAAACTCTAAACTTTGCACACTGAGATGTTCAGAGATGGCCAAGGAAAACTAATACAGGATGACTGTACCTCTCAGCCATTAGAGAAATTTTTACTGCTACTAATGGTAAGAGTGTCAAGTCCCACCACTTTTTTCCATTTTATATTCCCTGCCTCAATAACTTTATTCATTAGGGAGATCTTGAAAAGAAGGCTGGGACACCTAGAGAGTTTCACAAGTCTGTGTCAAACTGTGTGTGCTGATGACAAACTTGTAGAGGAAGCCCTCAGTTTATGGACTACAGGAGCAAGCAGTCAAATGTGTGAGAAGTGATGTGATACAAAACTGGAAGGTCTGACAACTCATCCTACCTTAATTCTTTTTTTGCAGTGTTAAGCTGTCCTTGCAATTGTTCATTTATGTCTAGTTGCTCTTCAAGTTCTCTCTGAAGTTTCTTTTTAGCATTTTCCAGTCTGTCTATTTCTTCTTCAGCTTCTTCAACTTGACGTTTCATTGCTTTCAAACGCAAACTCAGCTGCAATATTTACATGTCATCTGATTAGAGGACTATTTTAACAAAGGAATTTTATTCTTCCAGCATCTATGAGAGGGAGAATAAAGACAAAACTTTGCCAGTGTAGTGACACTGTAATCCTCTGTTTCAGAAATATTTGAAAGTCAGCATTAGACTTTAAGAAAAATAATGTGATACAGTTTTTTTACAAAGAAATCCAGCAACAAGCAAAGAGGGCTTTGGTAGAGTAAGACAGTATTATATAATAGGAAGAGCTGGTTATCAATTATAACAGAGTAGAGTTATAAGTGTATCTAAGTTAAGCAACTTTAACAGACAGATACTATAAAATACATTTCAAAAACACAGAGGATATTTTAAGATCATTCCTGTAATGGATGTCTGCAATTTGAAACACACTGTTCATTTCCCAGGCAGAATATTAACTGTTGGCTCACATGCTGACACAAACCGTGTTTTAATCAACAAAGACCACAGTAATGGTAGAGCACATTGGTATTAGAACATCAGTGTGTGTTTAGACTTACAGCCTATATTTAACAGTAAACACCTTTTTTCTTTAAACAAAATTTTACAGTTGCGAAACAAAATATATTACTTGTTGGTGTATTATAGGATCAATTACTGTCTGTTATTGACTTTACTTCTTAAATTAGCATTGCTTCTGTAACTGCTTTCTTTTCATGATTTTCAAAATTAATAACAATTCAATGCTAGACAAAAGCACAATGCAATGGCAGCTGCAAATATCACTAAATCAGAGTTCATAAACAACAGAGTGATCAGAATCTACCTCCATTTATCTTGTATCTTTTATGGTTTATGATAATAGGATTAATATCAGATATTTGTATATTAGTCTTTCCCTCTACCTGGTCTTTCTGATCAGTCAATGACAGATGTTCATCATCTACTTGCAACATTAACTCCTTCACTTTTCTCTCAAGTCTGCGGTTACTTAGTTGAAAATTGACTCTATCCCTAGGAAAAAAACAAAACCAACAAAAGACAAATTTGTAAAAAAGGAACTGAAATACTCCCAATCCTGATAATTTAGTTCCTTAACAATCTTCTAAGAATTAAGTAAATACTTAGACTCTTTGCTTGGATTTACTGATTCCATGCAACATATTGAGAAATTTGTTCATAAGCAGAAATTACTAAGGAGAATTTCTTCTGTCACCACAACAACATTTAGCAACAAAAATACACTCCTCCAAAAGTAAACAAAAAGTGAACATGAAAGTGGATGTCTCATAGCACAGTTAATATTTCTAAGCCTGTTCCTGATATTAGACTTTCATAAAGTAAGAAGCTATGGAACCACGTTACACTGTGCCCAGTTTTAAATTTTAAGACAAACCTCTTCTGTACTTGCAGTCAAAAAAGAAAATTTGCAACACTTTTATGAAACAGTAACCATTTTAATTTGGTGAAAAAAAACCCAAGTTAATTGTAATAGAGATTTAATATTAGCAAGAGGCCATAATAAAAAACATAAATGTGCATGTTTTCATCTTAATATAACTGGTTTTACCTCTCTTCATTTGCAAGCCGTTCTTCCAGCTCTGTGATCCTTGCCTCCATCTGAGCAACAAGTCCCTCCTTACTGGATCGGTAAGAACCCTCCAGGTGAAGGATTCGGCTCTTCAAGTCTTTGTTCTATAGTTGGAACACGCTTGGTTAATACACACTTAACTCAGATTGACAAATATCACCTTCACACCAAATTCATGTCTCCAGGAAAACATATATCAGTATGCACATGATCAGTATAGTATTTAGTGAACATGGAAAGTCACTGAGATTTTACAGTTTACTACCAACAAATTTTCTACTACTGTGGTTTATTGAAAAGAATTTACTGTTCAGCTTCAGTTAAAGTTTTAGGATTAAATGAACCCTTAAACCTCATATAGCTGCAAGCCCCTTCCAGCAGTACTTTTTAATATGCCTTTTTCTTTTCAAATACTCTGTCAGATCTGTCTTATGCTCTACCCAATTCTTTTGTCTGTATTCTTGCCCTGTAAATCACTGGTGTATGGCTACAAGTAGACAAAGAAATTGTTTACATCCAGTATCACTTTACTTTATCAAAGCTATTATTGAGGTGTCCTCCTGCCTTTCTTAACTCTGATGCTACTCCTACTACAAAAAGAGCCTGAAAAAGATTTGTGAAAGGAGACTTTTTGCTAAGATTTACACTTACATTTTTCTGAAGCTAGGTAATATAGGTTTTCAATGCGGACCTAGTCAAAGAGTTGACAGGAAAAAAACTCCCAACAAATAAAGAGTTACATGATTAATAGAAAAATAAAGATCTTTGTTACAGAAATTCAAAGCATGATCTCAGGTCTCAAACACAGAAAAAAGGACAATGACAGGAAGATCAGAACTAAAGTATAAGAATGCACATAGTACATACCAGTAGGTGGCATTCTTTTTTCTCAAACAATTAAGATGAGATCAATGTCACATAATTGAAGGCACCGAATTAGGTGTGTTGTACTAACATATTCTCTAAATTCCCATTACAAACAGTTTTATGTTCTTGAGTTTTTAAATAATACTATGACTTGTTGAGATAGCTTTCCTCTGGATCTCACCTAAGGGCTATGATAAGTAATCTTGCTGTCAAAGACTACTGAACTGCAGAAGAATTGTTTACTACTACAGAAGAAAACACTCAATTAAAATCACAATTACTTGAAATGATATCTTCAACAGTGTTCCTGAAGTACTGTTAAGCCTTGGCAGAACAGCTCCTCTGAAATTGGTCATTTATAACCAGGCATAATTACCTGTCTTTCCAACGAAATCTTGTCACACTCCAAGTCTTGCTTTATAGCTCTTTCCTGAAGTAGCTCTGTCCTCATCTGTTCAATCTATTAAAGAAGACAGAAATTTTAATAAGAGACTTAAATAACATTTATCTATACAATACCATGTGTAAGTATATATATATAAAACTACATATAACTATGCAATAAGCAATATGTTCTTTCTCAGAACTCAAGACACACATGTGATTTCAGATGAGCTTTCCAGCTACAATCTTGGACTAAAAATTTGCGCTTCAGAAAGTCCATGTTATTCCCAGTACTCATTCTAGGCATTTCACACCCACATTGGATATCGTTGATGTTTACCATATACATTCTGCAGCAAGGAACTGAACTCTAAGCTGTTGTGTAAGAGACACATCATGTGGCAGGACACTGAGTTCTGGAACATCATATCCATCTTCAAACATCTTTTCCAGTTGTTTTATTCATACTTAAGTCCGAACCTCTGAAACAGTACCTTACTTTCAAGCTGCTGACTAGTCTAAGTAAAGTTTCACTTTATTAAACACAAGCTGGTACCTGCACAAGTGCCTAGAACTCAGTGAAACACTCCACAGAGAATTGCAGTTTTCTGTATGTATAGGAGTAGTAAATGCTCTTTTTCAACAGACTGCTGCATGATGGATACAAACATTGCTCCCCTCCCTCCAGTCAATTTTTATGTCTGTTGTAATGGAGGGCACCAACTTCTAGATTTGGAGAAGGGATGGGTTTTGCTTGTTTTGTTGAAAGACAACTTTTTCTACAGTTTCTGTTAATATTTCCACTCCATATTCAACAACCATAAGTAAGATATATTCTCCATGTGTAAATATGTTAAAAGCTACCTAATCAATAGAGACTCAAGTTAAGAATGCAGAATTAGTTTGTTTTACCTCACTATTGGACTTGATTGGGAAAAAAATTGAGCTCAAAGAAAAATTCTAAACTGCCTAACAGCTGCTACTGAAACTTTGGTGCTAAAGAACGAAGTTTGCAGGGCTACTGGAACACTTCTCTTGCTTCCAATCTTTAGGAGACTCCCCGCAAACCTCTAAAAATGCTTTTACAGGCACAGCAAATGTTACAGCATTTGTGGTTTACACTGCACAGGGCTTACTATGATAAATACCATCTGGGGAATGCAGTGAATATCTGTATTAATTACTGCAAAAAAAAGACTGATAAAGATTTCAGTGACCACAGCATTCCTCCCTGCTTTACATCAGTTACATATGAACTTGCATAAACACACCACTCCAGTTATGAAACTCTCAGTTACAGATTTATCTCAGTAAAGGTCTTTCAAAAGTAATTGGGAATTCTTGCACAAAAAAAAATCCAAAAGCAATGTTAAGAATGTGAAGGTTAAACAAGTACAGCAGATGAAAATTCACCTTAGGCCTTATTTTTTAAGCACATCATAATATTAAAAGATAATTTTTTAGTTAATCATGGTTAAAGGAAGTAATTTGCACTTCCTTTAACCATGATTAACTAAAAAATTTCCAAGCTCCTGTTTTTGGAGCTTGGAAATTGATATATGAATACAAATAATGGCAGCAACGCCTGCACTTGCATATGTTATGTCACAGGATGGGGACAGAAGAGTAAAAGGCATTCCTGAAAACTAAAGTCATAACAGCTCCTAGAATACCAATGGCAGCACGTGGCTATGTTCTCAACAGCTGGGTAGTTTCTTAAAAGCTCTCATTGTCACATGGAAGCCTAATAATAACAATGTTTTATACATTATATAGTAAAATATTATATAGTAAAGTGTTATTTTATAGACACAAGTTAGAATCACATGTGTACAATAGCTGCATTTATTAATGAAATATATGAAAAAAGTTATAATATGAGGGATTAGGCAGAATTTATTCTGCTGTAATTGCTTTAGCAAGACAGACACAGGAAAAAATACAGCTAAATTTGTGGTAAAATGAATGACTAATTAAAAATGTAGCTGTTAACTGAAGAAAGGGGTTTTATTTTATGCAGGAACTTGTTTAATGGAGCACTCTGTGGTTCCACTGTGCTCTTACTGTGCTCAGAGGCTGTAACAAATTTGTGCTATCTTTCCAGCAAAGATTCAAAGTAAGGAATTATTTAGAGGACAATTATTATATCTTTCCAAGATGATCACTACTGTTGTTGGACACCTCTTGGTAAAAGTAACCTCACAGAAAGATAGTGGGAGAGAGAAAAAGAGCTGTATCCAATTAGGATCAGAAAGCTACCTCCAAATATATACAAGAGCTTGTTAACAGAAAAGGGCAGCAGATACAATTCTTGCTGGAGGAGATATAGACTGCTTCATCTTCTT
Organism: Rhabdornis inornatus; assembly: GCA_013397075.1. Taxonomy (NCBI): domain Eukaryota; kingdom Metazoa; phylum Chordata; class Aves; order Passeriformes; family Rhabdornithidae; genus Rhabdornis; species Rhabdornis inornatus. Next base: position 626,095 of record VWZS01008407.1, on the reverse strand, counting down.
ATGTTTTTCAACAGTAAACACAAAATTAACATGCACAAAAGAGAAAAGCAGTTGTCTGCCAAAATGTGCTTGAAGTTCCACTTATTTCATAGCAATAAGATGTACCAGTTTCATGGCCATACTCTGTGTATCTGCCATGTGGGACTTCATGTTCCATGTTCTACCTTTCCTATGTCTACTATATTATAATTGCCTTAAAAGAATAAACTATTTCTGCAGCTGAAGGTATCACTTATCACAGCTGGTTTGAAGAATGCTAACAATAAGGAATCGAGAAAAGCAACTGTATCAGATTTTGCAAAACTTTATCATTTTGTGCCAGCTTTAGGATTAAGAGCAGCTGTTGAGTTCATTACAGTGAAAGCAATTTGGTTTCTAATAATAATTTAGATGCCCTCAGTATTGTTCACCACCTCACAGGTTTGCAGCCCGTGTTTCTTGCTAATTCCTAAGTAGCGTGTATGTGTGTGTATAAATATATATATATATATGCCTTAGACAATTTCCAAGTATGTGACCAAAAACCCCAATAATCAATCAAGAAAAAAAGCTAAAGCTAAACAAATCCCTTTGATGTTTCAAAACTGAAAAAAAATCTTCATATCCAAGCTTCATTTCTTTGCTTCCCATAGCCAGTGCCAGCTAAAGAGCTCTCCACTGGCAACACTTTACCAAAAGGAAACAAATAATGCAGGTCAGTGCAATTTTATCCTTATCTATTTATTCTAAAATAGTCATGAAAAGTAGTAAGCCCATTTTTCACACTTGCTGGAAACAACTCTTAAGTCAATAGACTCTTGCTTGCATTTTCACAGAACACAAGAATTGGTGAGGGTATCATGAGGATTTTTCAATTACGTTTGCAAAGTCAGTATGGCAAGAGATATTTAATTTCACTTGCTCAGAGGAAAAAAAACACTTATTTTAGTATGTCCTGTCCCTGCTCACTTTAGACTCAAAGAGCAGCTGAGTGCTCTAGTTTTCTATGTGTGTCTGTGTTAGTGTGGTTTGAGCATTTTGGTCTTTTTAGAGTTACTAATACATTATCATTTAAAAACTAATAGGATATGACCCACTTTTCCCCAAAATTTTTTTCTGTTTCCACTCTGCTGTGGTACTTCTTGAGAACAAGGCAAGAGGAGATGAGAACAGTGTGTCATGCAGCCATTCAGATTCAAAAGGGGGTTTAAATTAAAAAAGAATAACATTTCACGGCAAGTGAAATGTGAACTATTTGTCTTGCCAATATTTACTCAAACATTCAGCTTTATGTAAAATAGAACCAGTTGTTTAAATTTGTTTTTACTGGAAATTTCAGTATTATAGTTCATTGTCAGTATATCAAAATAACATATTTATAATAATAGTTTTTAAAATGTAGAGGAACACAGATATTACCAAAATAAATCCATTATAATTTCTCATGTCATTATAAATGCTTAGCAGACCCTGAAATACTCTTTAGTAATTTGACTACTTAGTCATTCTGGCACAAAATCAAAACAAAGCAACCTTTATAACTCATGTGTGAAATGAGAAATTCCAGACCTCAAAATAAACACGTCTTTTACCCATTATGTAACATTTTAGCCACCAAACTGTATTTTAGGTTTCCATTCAGTTAGCAAATTAACTTCCATAGCAGCTATGACTAAAGTACTTTTATCCCAGGTTTACAGCACAAGCACAGACTCCACTATTAAAGGCTTCCTGATTTAACAACAGCATGACCCTACATTATTATTGGTCGTTTACATTCTATTCTACCCACTGACTGGGAGTCTGTACAACATCAATGGAACAATAGCAGAAAGTCTTTATTACAATCAAATAGAATCTCAGTAACCTGAGTTCAAACAAACTTGTAATGGTGCCTTGGTGCTTCAAGGATGCATGAGAGAAAGCTGAGCTCTACCTCACTTTAAACTCTCCAGCTGCCTCAGTGGACACACAATTTTACTGAAAAGACACAAAAACTAAGATTTTACTTTCTGTTCTTCCCGTGAAGCTACAGCTATTCAAAAGAATGTCAGTAGTTCTTTTTTTTTCTGGATAAAGAGAAATGAGAACAGAGCAGATTATTGGGGGTACCTCAATGCTAATTGTCCCCTGACCCCTACTATGAGCTGTAGTACTTCATGTGGAGTTACAGCAGCAGATATGCTGTAATGAGTTATGCATCAGTTTCATCTCTTTCAGAAAGCAAAAATAAGGTAAAGAACATTATCGAGGCCATGATATTCCACGACAGCCGTATTACTGTATTTCTTTCCATGAACTATTACATCATTTGCATGATCCTGACTACTCAGCCATGAATGTCTGGCTACTTTCGCAGTAATCAGGCCCTATACTCGACTTTACTAGCTTATTGTAAATCTTTGTTATAGGACCTATAATTTCTTATGTCAGTTCTTTCAGAAATCTTGAATAATATTATTAAGGCCTCTGTCTTCAAATCAATGAACTCCTAATTGTCCTAAGACTTCGTAATTTCCAACTCAATGGTTTCATTTCACTCACTCCAATTCCCCTACCTGAACACTCACATTACTGAAGACAGAGGTAAAATGTTCCTTTATTTGAGAGGGCATACAGAGATTCCTTTTTATCTTGACTGAGGCCTTACCATACAGTCTCCACAACTTCTTCCCTCTACTTATACAGACAAAAATATTTTCATTACTTATTTGAGTTATCGTGATAGGTCTCACTTAGCTTGGCAAGTATTACTTTATCTTTACATTTTCTGCCCCATGAGACACAACCTCATTAATAAATCTTTCTTCCCCTCTTTCTGGGCTGTCAACTTATATTACACTTCTGGAACCAAAGACTGATGTTTTTATGTGGAAAACACTTTTCAATTGTCTTGCCTTTGATATATCTTCATCAATTTTTACACTTGTAATGAAAATAAAGCTTCTTCTCTGTTGAAACTGGCTAGCATCCTTGGTTCAGCTAATTTCATTAAATAATTCCATTATTTCCTAAAGCTCCTCTTCTTCCTTCTTTGAAATTAAGAGTTTATTATGCCGAATAACTTTTCAATATGATTAAAATTGTGATCTCTCAATATAAGAGACTCTTCACAACAGGTTTACTGGTCTTCAGTCTTTATATACACCCTGTGTCTTTTTTCCAGCTAGAACAACAGGAAGAAGACGGTCTGTGATGATGTGGAGGGAGCATATTTAATCACGTTTGTGAACCTTGGGTTTTTTGGATTTACATGCTCTGCTCAAGTATAGCATATAAATCCTATTGCTAATCATTATTTAGTTGATCAATATTGATTGTGATCCTAATAACACTTTTTCATAGAATCATTAAACAAAATCTGGAAAACTTGCTTAAGTACCTGTTCTCTGCACCTGCTGATCCTTTCAGACAATAAATCCGAATTATTCTTTTCTTCATCAAGCTCAAGTTCCAGGTGAGACAACTTGTCCTAAGTGGAACAAAGAAAAATAACCTCAACATACTCTTTCCATCCTCTTCAGATTACTATCAGGGCATTCTTCTTTAAACTTCAATCACCCAAAGTGCCTGAAAGACTAAGCTTGGAAACTGAAATTACTCTTAAAACACACAGCAAAAGAGATGGCAGGTAGATAAGCCTCTAGAGTGAATTTGTTTGACAGAAGTAAAAGAAACGTTCTGTTTCCTTTCTTTAATCACTCCCAACAATTTCAAGAAGATAAGAGAAATTCTGTAATGTTTCTAGAGACTTTGAATGTCTGCTTTACATTATACATTTCGAAGACAAACTTCTTTTATCCGAGTACAATGACATAGAGATATTTGTTTATGAAATTTAAATGACAACCTAGTTGAACTGAACAGTTATGAAGCCCTGTAACAAGTTAGAGTCACAATGTTATTCAGAATCCTGAAATGAACTGATATCAAAGGCTAAACAGAACTTACACTTCTAAATACTTTTGAAGTTCTGAATGATGGGCCTGGAAATGAAAATCATGCAGATTTGCATAAGCTCTAGATAATTTAAAAGAAATTAATTAGAATTATGGCAGAAAATTCTAATTTAGGACATATCATGTGACAATATAGATATGCTAACAAATCACCTTTAAAATATACCACACTAATTCCTGCAGTAATACTACAAGGATTTCCAACAACATGAAGCTATTTTGATTCTTTCCAAGCAGAATCTATGTGAAACACCAAAATCATTTCCATCTCTTCAAAAAAGTAACAAACCCTTAAGAATGTCTTTTACCTCCATTAGTTTGATTTGTCTTGCCCGATCGTCCTTTAAGTGGTTTTTGGCTTCCAGTTCATACTCCAAGCTTTTCACAGTCTGTTCCAGTAACTGAGTTTTTGTTATTGCCTCATCCTGAGCTCTCTGGTGGTCCCTCAGGTTTTCTTCCATCAGACGCATCTGAAGCAATAAGATCAAGGGAATACACTTCACACTGTACTTACTATAAACAAGGGATGGCAGCAAAGGGGACTCACTGCAAACACTCAGATCTGGAAGCATGACAGGAATTCCATTGAGTTACTGGCTTTCAACAGTAATTTTTGTTTTATCCACAAGATGGCACCAAGAAAATAAACTTGGATTATGACTCATAATGAGATGCTTCACGCTACATGTTTTACGCTGACAATTATCCATGGTGTGGATCTTAAAATTTATTTCCTTCTACTAAGTTACAGTAAGACATAATTTAGATAATTTTCTAAATGGTATTATCTTTAGAACTTTTCCTTTCCTTTTCAGACTCCCAATACTTTAGCTTTCAAATAACTATATAGTTTATATGTCTGATGCACTTTGAAGACAGCATTTTACCAATGACATGATTGCAGATTTATATATACATATATATACACACATATATATATTTGAGACTACTAGATACAGTGGGGCTACCTGCTGAGGACAAAAGTTCCCTATTCAACAACTGCATGTCCTCAATAATATAATCCAAAAAACCTTCATGGTACTTTAAATATATATATAGTAAGTGAGAGGAGTTTTAGGTGAAATCATGACCATTCCTTGTGTGTGTAACTTAACTTGTAACATATATATAATATAGGATGAGAGGTTTTTTTCTTAAACAGCTTTCCATATTCTTCCTCTGTTTCAAGTGTTTATTTTTGTAATGAAGCTTAAATAATGTATTAGTGAATATTCACAGAGTTTGCTACCTGCTGCTAAGTCCTGACACCTGCATGACTTGGTGAACAGCTAGTAAAGTGCAGGGATCTGTACATTTATATACTTTTATATGCATTTAGTGTTTCAGAATGACATTGAATTGTCAGCTTTCAAGATGGGTATCATCTGTGAATCCACACAGAACCCAGAAGAGATGCAGCAGTGAAGAACTCCCATACTGCCTCACAAGACTGTTTCATTGTTTTTCTACTGGACCAAGACGATACTCGTGTTGCCATGATCATTACTCGGCTTTCGATGAGACTCTCAAAAAGGAAGTTTTGTGCACTGTGACACCTAGCCAGGAGAATTTTGATAGACAACAGTCATGTCGAATAGAAGGACTATACTTCTTGTTAAACACAAAGGAGCAAGTGGTAATAAAGACTTTCAATTGTCCTGAATATTTAATCTCCCAGAAAGCCAGCTGTTTAACCAGCCTTTCCTATATTTTGTTGCCTCTTTTGCAGCTAATTGCCATACTACAGTTTAAAGCCCTAGCATATTGCCTCATGGAGATATTGAATTCCACCACTACTACTATTTTGTCCTTTATATACTGCTTGGATTATCTTTTTCTCAAATAATGGTTTCTTTTGTTCTTTTTTTTCTCTGTATTTGTTTTGTAATTGTAACAGATGACACTAGAAGTATTTTTCATAACTGCAAACACAATGTGTTTACACTGTGTAAATATACATTTACATATTTCATATATGTATTAGTGTAGGTATCTACATATAAATTCATTCAATTCAAGAGCTATGTGCTCAAAATCACTGTTTTATCTTTCATTTTTCATCACAAGTCTTCATCCCTTTAAAAAGTCTCTCCACCCCGAATGGAATAAATATAGAAGGAAAACACAACCATATACAGGAACTACTCTTTCTTCTATTGCTGTTCTTTTAAATTTAATTTAAAACAAGTTTTTTAGGGGGAGAAGGTAATATAAGAGTTCTAAACTGGAAAAATCCTACTATTAAAATATTCCATACAGAGAAAACATCTGTGACCAATGTATTCTCACCGTTTTTCCAACTGGAGAGCAGGTATATGCAGATTTTTAAAAGACTGAATTGTCTCTATGGCAAAATTTACATACTACGAGGCAGACACTCAAGACTGGTTGATTCTTGGTTGCACAGAAACCTTTGTCATTTAAAGCTGCACCTTGTCTCATATGAAAGAAGAAGAGAATGCATGTTCGTATATTTGTTTGTTTTTCCTAAATAACTGCTGGGTTTTTTCTTAATAAAAAATATTTCTAAATTCTCAGTTCCTTCATTAGCAGGCATTAAAGAGCAGCAGATCATCAGTGGAATTCTTGTAATATCACTTAAGGTGCATTCATTTGTCAAACACTGCTTTTATGTCCTAAACAGGAGCTCCAATTTCTCCAGCAGAAATAACATGATGATCACCGCCATGAAAAATCAAACTCAAAAGCATGCTGAGATCAGCCTCTCATTATGTACATGAGAGTACACAAAAGCATGATAGCAAACATTCATTATCTTGTAAACTACCTGCACTGAATTCTAGGTCAAAGTTGAGAATTTCTCACTGAAGTTATGAGTCATTAATTACCTCATCTTGCATTCTTATGTTCATCAGCCGTGATTTTTCTACCTCAATGTTTTTCTCCTTTAATTGCCTCTGCAGATCTACAAATTCCCTGCGATTTTTCTCCTTGTATTCATCAAGCTGGCTCTGAAGCTCCAGAGTTGATGTTCTTGAGATCTCCACCATTTCAGACATCTGGTCAAAAAGTACATATACAACAAATTCTATTGTGCTTATAACAACAAACAATTTTTTCTGCCAGCTTCAGTATTCAGCACAGTATTTTCAAAAAGAAAATTTATCAAACATTCCCAAATAAATTAATTTCTATGCAGAAGTGGGAAAACACAAAACAGTAAAGTTAATTTCTAATAGCATGGGTGGCAAGACTATTCTCTTTCTGTCTGTCAGCAGTTCTTCCAGCTGAGTGACACAATGAACTGCACAGTCACAATTCAGTATGTCGGTATTAGCTGTACAGTTTACACACAGATGGCATAATAAATCTGACACAGAAATTTTGAGAATCAGCTGTAAAACTCTGAAATATCGCTGTACTGTACATGAGAACTGAACTGGGATCTGGTTTATACAGAACTGGTTTACAATGCTATTTTGTGATAGGGGTGTTCCAATCATTGTTCCAGCCCTAAAAGCTTTTAGTAAGAGCCTCTAGATTAAAGAAACTAACACTAAACTTTGCATTTTACTTTCTTTTGCACATTTAAAAATATATAATTCTTTACAATTTGGCAGTTCATTTACTTCTACTGTTAAATATTCAGATCCCTGCATCCTCTCGGGGGTGAACTCATACCTCCTCCTGTAACTTCTCAACAGTCTTGTTCAGTTGCAATCGTTCATTCTCCATTTCATTCTTTATCTGCTTTAACTGCTCCTTCTGCTGAGTTTCATCTTGTAACTGCTGACTTAACTGCTGTCGCTCCTGTGAAATGCAACGGATGTTCTCCTGCAGTAGATTAAAAAATACATATAATGAATTGTAGACCATCTTTTCTAATGCCTTAAAGGTATGTTACTTAACACAGCAATACTACAGTAATACAGCAGGTGCTGTAAAATTAAGACAAATTTCATGCTTACAGTTTGCTAGCTAGTATAGGACAAACATTGACATGTCATGCTAGAAACAAGTGAATGTCCATTTATACCTCTTCTCTTAATTCAAGCATTAAAACCATGATGCAATGGAAATGTTGCTACCAGCTATCCAAATGCTGCAGTTCCCTCAGTGTCTGCCTGTTCAGTACACTGTACTGAATTTCAGTATTTGAAATCTGGATGCCCTATAGGATAACTTCAATGGTCAATTTAAGCATGATCTCTAATTTGAGTGCCCTTCATGTACAAAAATCCTTGAGCACTTTTCAGTGGAATTGGCTGGCCTGTCACAGTGTAACACAAGTCAGGCAAACAGCCTGTCAGTTGCCAATTTAAAGCCAATCGTTTGTGGCAATTAATTACTTTGTGAAGAAGCTGAAGTGTTATTGTATGAAAAGAGAACAAAATGGGGGAAATGAAAAGGAGTAATTTCCTTTCATAACTTAAAAGATTATTCTGATATTTCTCTATTTTTTCAAATAATACTAGTTGAATGTTCTCTTTACATAATTAGTAATTCATCTCGGCTGATGACTGAAAATTAAGAATGTATTTCAACTTACAATGCTAATTCTAGATGCCTACCATTATCTACCACAATGAAAAGATAAACTTCCTATTTTTCCACCCATTGAAAGGATCCCATGCTCTGATTGTTTAATTTAAAACGCACAGATTACTTGATGCTGCCATCCATAATGTTGGTATAATTATTAGTTTTTAAGATATCACAGTACAATATATGCTGTGGTTAAAGGGCATAATAATTAGGTCATTTCCTTACAATGGTACAAAAATATTGAGATGTATTTAATTTCCTGAAACACTGCCTTACATAGAGGTAGCTACCCTAAAAGAGAGGTTAGAACACAACACAAAATGGTACAAAAATACTCCTCACTTGAGCATCCATAAACAAAACTTCAGTATAGAAGATGATTTTAGATGAAAGCACTAATGCAAACTATCTATTACAATTAAGTACATACCAGCTTTAACTTTTCTGACCCAAAATCCAGAATTAAGGAGGAATAGACTTGGCTGTTTCCAGCAACTGTTACAGTTCTACTGGTATTGTCATTGTCTTTCTTACACTAGACCACCATTACAAGTAACTTGTGTTATGTAAAAAAGCAAGATGGGACAGTCAGGAATTACATTTCCACTGGGATACACATTATTACAGTGCCAGAGTTTGTAATCTAAATTGTCAATGATAACACAAGGCCAAATCAACCTACTGCACAGCATTATTCATTAGAACAACTCTAAAGACAGAAAGGCTGAATTGTTCTAAACAAAAGGCCTGCTGATTACATCCTGAGGGCTGTTAGTGCTCATATCCGGTAGACAAGAGTGTAGAATTGGAAAGAGGATTAAATTTATTGTGCCAGAATTTAGACATAAGTTGTGAATAAAATGTCAAGACAGACTCTCCAGTCACCTTCCCTAGAATTCTTTCATTTGGAGACCCAGCTTGGAGGCAGCATTATTTGGCACGATGCCCTGAAGGATGCATAAACAGAAAAAAAAAAAGAACACACTTTTCAAACATCTTGACCCAAAGCTAATCAAGATGCAGGAGATGTGTATGGTGCATTGATCCATGTGACACAGCAAGGTCAAGTCAGACTGTGACAGAAGGGAGTTCTTAGGGGAGTGTGCTAAATGCAAGCCAGTGATGAGCAGTGAACCCAGACAGTGATTGTGCAGACTATCAGTGATACAGACAAGCAAACGAGGAGAATCAGTGAGGGAGAGCAGATAAACAGATTTAAAATAAAATTTAAAAAAAAAATTTAAAAAAAAAGACAAGCAAAAAACAACCCTGACCAAACAGAAACACTGTTTAATAAGAAACACTTACTATTCATGAAGTTACAAGAAACATCAGCTTAAAAGCATCATTTTCTGGAAACAAAACTCACTCATCTTGTTAAAACCTTATTATTCTTGAAGCACATTTAATTTTAAAGATATAAAAGTATTTCTTGCTGTACCATAATTAACCAAACCATGAGAACATGCCAGTTAACATCGTCTTTACTATGTTAACTTTTAATCCACTTTGAGGCTTTTAATCCACTTAGAGACAAGTTTCATTTTCAGATTTTCAGAACAGAAATGTAAAATTTATGTTGAAGACAACAGGGGAAAAGATCTATTCAATTAAAAAAGTGGCACCAGCAATTTTTATGTACCTCACTTTTGATTCTGATGTCTGATAGAACTCTTTGAAACTTTAGCTTCTAGAAGTAAAATCAAGAGAATTCTAAACTGATACTGTTGAAATCAATCCTTCTTTGGTTCATGTAAAAGGTGAATCACAGATAAGAAAAACTAGGTTTGTATCTTTTGCAGACACAAAATATGAGGGCAACAAGAAGAGTTTCAAGATTTATACACACTGCCCTTGTTACTAAATAGATCTGAATTTTCATACAATCTGGCTCATACACAACACTGCCAACATGGCTCTCCACTGCTCTGAAGTAGATGCATTCTCCACATGTTTAATTTCTGGGCTAATCTGAGCGAAAGCACAACCTTTCCTGGACACTGGGTGGACTAAGGAGCAAGGCAGAAAGAGAACTTCATTCAGAATTTAAGAGGCTGCAAATCCTTGTGATACATGTTAAACATCTCTGGTTTTATGATTAAATATTCCAGTTCCACACAACATTCACAAGTAAGACAGGCTCATAAAAATAGAGAAGCAAACATCCTGATATTTGCTCATTAACAGTATTTTTGTTTATATTCAAGTACAGCTTTTTATTCTTTTACATGTAAATACTTTCATGCATCATCATTGAAAAGAATAGATTTATGAAACCTTAGGAAGTTTATCAGCAAATCATTTCCCCAAAATTTTGCTAGATCCATGGAAATAGGAAAAAAAATTCAGCAAGAAAACTATTTTAATGTGATGATGCTGTGTTTCAGTACACATTTGAACACTGAAGTGAGGTCTCAACTTTAAAACAAAGTGTACTTCAAAAAGAATGAGATGTAACTGTACAGAAAGCAATAGTGACTCAGGTAAACAGCAAAATTTAAAATTTAAATTATCCAAATTCTTCTTGTTCTTACCTGCATCTCTTCTAGCTGGCTTTCCAAAGCTGCTTTTAACACTCGTAATTCTTTCCCGTCCTTTTCAGCATGTTTCAAAGCTTCTTGTAATTGTTGCTTCTCTTCCTGCAATGATGCAATTTGATACATTCAGAAACAGTGGCAGGTCTTCAATCTGACAAGTAAACTGAGCTATAATGTCTGGCCTAGCACTGATTTCTCCAACCCCAAGGTATGACTTGGTTCTACTCTGGTTTTCAATGGGAAAATCTCTCCTACACCTGTCATCAAACTGCATCCTGCTTCTTGACAACCTGCTGGTTTTCCTTCCCCTTTCCTATGGCATTGTCCATCCTCCTCTTGGTCAGTTTTTATTCTGCAATGAATCCATTGCAAAGAGGAAGATTACTTAAGGGACTTGTTTTCTTAACTTACCTCATATGTCTTTAATTTTTCCTTCACTGAATTTTCTTCTTCTTTCATATTATCAATTTGCTTGTGCAGCTCTTCAATTTTCCTCTCTAGCTCAGTAAGTGCTCTCTTCAGTCGTTCATTTTCCTCAGTCAGCTCTTTGACTTGATTTTCTACATTGTTTCGCTCCTCCTGCACAGCATTTTTTTCACTTGCAAGGACAGCAGCACTCTAGTGAAAACAAATTATGTCACGCTTAAAAAGAAAAAGAATTGGTGCTGTTTTTCAACAGGAGTTCCATAAGGCATCACAGCAAATACAGCTAGGATATAACATTAAAATATCAGAGACTTTAATATTTAGCATTTTTTCTCCTACTATATCAACAGATAAAGTAATACATGACACCTGAACAGTCTTATGCTTGTCATCTCATATTTTCACCTTAACATCTTCCTCTTTATCTTCCTAAAATATTTCATTACCAAATCCCATTGTTAGGTAACTCCAAGTAAACTAAAAAATTCAACAAATAGGCAAAGCCACATGGACCTTTAAGGAAGAACATATTTATGAAGAGTGCCTTCCACAGCAACACCCCACTGATGATTCCAAATACTAGCATGCAACACATTACATCCACACAACTATTGGTAGGGCTGCAGAGTAAATGACAGATAATATCAAGAGATCTTGACACTAAATAAACAGTGGTGTATAAAATAAATATTCAACTTGCATTGAATATTGAGTTCAGCTTGTATTCAAACAGATACACTTTTTCAGAAACTTAAATTAATACACAGCAACAACAAATTATAATGAACAACGCATCACAACTTGTGGCACTGAATTTTTTACTTTTCTTTGCAGGGCAGCTGGCTGCAGCACATTACTTTTCAGAGCTAGTCATCACCTTACCATTTACTGTGGAAACCATGAGTGGAAGTATCTAGCTATATTGTTATACTATCTATACTCTTGTAACACAGAGCAGATATGCACTGATAAATATTTAATTCTGTAAAGAGCAGGAAGAATTTAATCTTTGCTCTTCTTTACCCTCCAAAGAACGTAAAAGAACCCAGGATATAATGGGTGGTTCTTGCTTCTGGACATTCAGGGGCTGATACAAAACAATACTCTGTACAAAGATCTGGTTCTCAAGTGCAGCCCCACTGTCTTCTACACCAAGACCTTAATCAACAGCAAAAACATCAGAACAAACATATGAATCAATCTAGACCAGGATTCTCTCTCATGGCCTTGGCTGATGCTTAGAGGCAAAATGAGGAAGAACAACTATGGGGCAAGCCTTTCATCATCATACACTCCCAGTTCTCACTGGTTTTCTTCCATGAATGTATCATCCATTAATTTCTCTAATCCTTCTCAAATCCATTTATACCATTGGTGTCTACATTATCTGGTAACAATAAGTAATTACACATTCACTACTGAAGCAAATATTTTTGCATGTGAAATTGTGTTTATCTGGGTGAAAACAAAAGAAATCCTATCAAACTACTCAAACTATTCTGTGAAATATTCTGTGAAAGCATGAAAATCACTTTTCATTTATGTTATTTTTGATTGTTGCTCCTGATCTTCCCCTCTCCTTATCCAAAAGGAATAAGCAAAGCTATATAAAAGGGTATTTACAAAGAGTGCCCTCACTAGACTGTTTTCTAGCAAGCAACAGCTTTAAAATCATGCAAATTAGATAAAGCGGTAACTCAGAAAACACTCAGACTGTCTACAGGGTCAATGAACTTATTATACAAAAACTGGCAGCATAAGCAGGCTGACAAGTTCTGGTCTTTTGAAAATCCTGAAAAAACTTGTTCTTCTATGTACATAACTAGTCAAAAGCTCTGAAATAAATCTCTGTCAATGCCTTAAGTTTTCACATACTGAAATTTCAATAGCATTTATATATTCCTTTAATTTTTGCTTTCTGCATGCAGCAAAGTTTTACTAATTAGAAAGCACTCCACCAGTGGCTCCTTTTAGTCTCATTTCTCCTTTCTGGAGCTGAGTGAAAGCAGCTGAGGCATGCTGGGGAGTTCAGGGAAAGGAATGTTGATTTGTCTGCTCTTTTTCGTCCAACTGCCTACATGGGGCTGCACAGTAAGAGAGGACTGCAGTAGACTCACATCAGACCTGGAGATTCCACTACACCAACCATGGTTTGTTCTACTTTGTCAACACAGGAAGCAGTATTTACTTAAAAGTGGATGCACACATGCACAAAAGCAAACAACCCAACAACCCCCCCCAGAGATCCATATACATAAATAAACACAGAAATAATATCTATCTATATATATGATTTAACCTAAGAGGTTCAAAATTAAGTTCAGATTACACTGATGATGATGATTACACTGATCATATCTAGAGATCTGCTCCAGCCTGCTTTTTGTGGTATGTATCTTAGCATACAGACCCTAACATTAAACTAAACTATTATTTGCTCTCCTTTTTCACTACATATTTCAGTAAGTTAGCAAGAAGTTAGGTGAATAGATGTAAAATGTAGAGAAGCATAAAGGGCAAATTGAAAGTATTGTCTTCATTAACCTAATTTAAAATCTTGGAAATAAATTGGATATATAAATAAAGCCTTCCTAAAGTTCCAGCTGATTGAGTGACCAGCACTTAGCCAGCAGATCTTCACAGGTCTCTAATGACCTCATCATTACAAGGGTTATACCTGCACAAACAAATTCTCTAACAAAATTTTTTTCTTTCACACACACATACTTTTTCAGGATGGTAGAAAACTCTCTTGGTATATATGGGGAACTGCACTGTATTGTAGTTGGAGAATGAACATTTTTCTTACTTATATACTGGGGAGAGTACAAGGAATTTTCTCCACACTATGCTTTCACTGTACACATTGTTTCAACTTGTTTCAGACAAGACTGAAAAGACACACAGGAGTATCTATCTTATCAGTTTACCTTACACAATTTTACTACACACACAAGGCATGGAAGATCACTCCCAGGATATCATTCAGGAGGATACTAGACAAAACAATCCAAAAGTATCTTTAATTTGATAGTGAAGTTTAAACAAAGTCAAGCCATACAAATACAGTTTACATATTCTTTGTGTAAGAAAAAGCACACATAGCATCACTTCTCCAAGAGTCAAATTACACAGTTGGATTTAGACAGAAAAAAGTTTATATTAATTTTTCCCTACAGTACTGAGAATTTCATGCAGAGCTTCACTGGCACAAATGAAGTTTCTGGATTATAAGAGCTTTTGGCAACGTATGCCATATCCTACAGCATATTACCACAGAAAGCTAAGGTATCAAACGTCTTCACAGCTCTTGCCTTGTATTCTCCACTGTTAGTCTTCTCTCATTACTTTTTACTTCCCCTCCAGGCCTGCTCTTGGGAAGACAGGTGAACATGACAGCAAAATGCTTAGGGATCACTGGAGAGCATACACAAAGCATACAAGCACTGAAATGCAGCTCTGACAGACCTTGTAGCAACACCATTAGAGAAGAACCTCGTGGAGAGAGATCCCTGTCCATATATTGAACACTTACATAAGGCTCAGGGCAGCAGCTGAACCATACACATCCACTGCTGACGCACACAAGAATTGCTGTGCCCTTTGCCTGCGGAACCCCTGCACACAGGCAGAGTGCTCCAGCAGTCCCACACTGCCAGCAGGCAGATCACTCAGTACAGACCATAGGTACAATTTAACACTGTCATTAGAGATGGCTCACCATACTCTGCACAGAGTTTCCCTAACAAAACATGGAAGTAGAAGATATGAAAACCACTGCATTGAAATGACAGTGAAATTACTATGTATGTTGATAAAGTCTGAATGGCAATTCTGTGCTTCATAGGCTGAAACTGAACATGGCAACAACAAGGACAGTTTAAACTGTCCAACAGTATTTGCCAACAGCCAGGGATGTAATCTCTGGGGTTCTGCTTGCATGAGCAGGGATGCAAGTTTTCACTGAAAATTCAGGGACTGGCTCACACACTCAAAAAAAGGAGTTGAAGGCTGTTTGCAAAAGCATTCAATCAGTGGGCTAGAGTGATGAGGATCAAAGAAGGAAAACTGAACACTGAAGGGGTAGTAAGTACAAATGAGGAAAAAGCCAGACAGTGAGAGATTGTGCTTTGGATCCATTTCCCTCAGTCCACATATAACTTGTTCGTAATGGTGCTGCACATAAACAGTGTGAGTTAACTAATGGTCCTCAAGGCTTAATGACATGACATCAATTAATGACTCTGGTTGGTGCTCACTCATAAATCCTTTACATTTATTTATTTGGGGATGCTGGCAAAGTTTTGGCAAATATTTTAACCAAGTTTATATAATTTAACCCATGGTAACAGAACTACATGAAGGTCACAAAGTAATGATTGAAGCTGAATATAAAACATTAACAGGCATTGTTAATATAAGAACTTCAGTTCAAAGAATTGTGGATCAGTCTTTTCAGATAGTTTAAAGGAGATTATGCACATAAACATACAGAGCACAAAACAGACAAAACTGGTTAAACAAGATTCTTGTCAACAAAACCTGGAATGAAATACTGTATATTCAGACATATTTGCCATACAAAGGAAAAAAAAAACAAAACAACAAAACACCTCTTCAAAAATTCAAGCCCCTCAAAAAACAGAAGGAGAGGGGGGCAATTTTATAAAAAAATTGAAGTGGGCTTTTTTAGATCTTAAAATTAACACATGTGAATTCCAATTTTGCAGTTTCTTCCCTATGATATAGAAGATGTTTATTTCTTTTTAGTTCCACTTGCTAGTTGTGGCAGCATGTTTTAGTTAACCAATTTCTTACTGTTACTATTTACTGCATTGTATTACAGAATTATATTTTTGTAAGTAAACACCCTATATAGTATTTTGCTTATTATGCTTATATACTTGCATTTGTTTTGTCTTTCCTTTCAATCTGCCTGTCCTTGCTCTGTCTTCCAGGGCATTCAGTGCCTTCTAGTCCCTACGTTTGGACTGTTTTACATTCAGATACTCATCTCCCCAATCTCTGAAGGAACAACCCCTTTCTCTTAATAACTACATCATTTGAAGACTTCTTAAACACACTCATATCACCTTCTTATTTATTACCTTTGAATCCACTGAATATTTCATTGTACTTTCTCAAATTTGATCATGTTTAAACTCCTGATTAAGACTGTGTAAGCCTTATAAGCAAAATTAAGCTACAGAGATTAAGGAAAAGCAGCTGGAAATGGGTTACAAATTTCTGGAAGAAGCTCACAATAAAGAAAAAGAAGCTTGTCTAGAAGAAAGAAAACACAGTTGTACAGAGAAATTCCCACAATACAAAGTCCTCTGTGACTGACTGAAGATAAGCTTCTGCATTCTGGTATTGTCATTGTGCCAAGTACACATGCAATAACTACTTATTAGTCCAGCAGCAGACTCAAGCCAAATAAAACAAGTTATCAAATCCAAAAAAAGAAAGATACACTGAAAAAAATCAGTTTCTGACCACAAAAATAGATCATACATGGCAGAAAATAATCCATGGAGTTCAATAACCACTGACTTTTTAATAGCTCTCATACATTTTAATACTAAAGCTTAAAGGATTAGTCAATTAGCTTGAGAAGTTTAGAGTTCACAGCAGAAATGAGTGAGGCAAAAAAGAGAAAGGACAGATTCACAGCTAAGGTACCCAAAACCAGCATTAGAGAATCTGGAGTCTGTTGTTGTCTCTGCCAAAGACCTCCTGAGGCAGGTCACTCAGCCAAATCTTTCCAGAGGATCAATAACTACATGCTCCTTAATTTCCCTGGTGTTTGAGATACTGGGGTTTGGTTTCCATAGATTTGAGTGCACAATTGCAACAAAAGTCAGCAAAAATTATACCCCAAAGTTAACCTAGGTACTTTAGTTTGGACATGCACAACTAAAGGATCCTCTCAACACCGATTTCTCTACCTCTTATCATATTTAATACAGGGAATAACATTACTTAGATGGCAGCTATGTTAAGAAAAGGAATTAAGAATTTGTGAAAAAAGTCTATAATTTTTCTCCAGAAGATGTTTTTAATAGTATGTACAAGCTCCATTTAACTCCTAACAGATGAGAAGAAAGTGAGCGAATGCATGAACACGCACATGAACACGTATATTTACATACATATATGTCTGTGTGTATTGTTTGGTTTGGTATGTACACCTGATCTATAAAGTTTTACCTAACACAGGTCTGCTTATCTGAGCCACACAGCCACAGCTGCTGGAGTTTATACACACGTGGCATTTGGTTCTCAGCTCTAAGCCTATGTAACATAAGGGAACATCAGCAGTAAAATACATTTTCTTCACCTTCCAGCCTGCTCCTTTCAGGTGTTTTGCACAACAAGAAATTAATCTAATAAAGCTTGGGTTTGTATCCTTTTATATAGCTATATATGTGTCCAGAAGTATTTTTAAATATATTAAATTTAGTCAAGACCAAGTTAAAACAATAAATATTGTTCCAGCTCCTTTGTTGCAGAAGTCTCAGTAAGGTAAATATATTTATACAGTATTCAACTCTGAACTTCATTGCAAGCGGCGAACAGATAGTATAAAAGGCATCAATATCTTTCCCACCAGTCATTATTGTGTAAACCCAAAGAAACTGGACAGAACACCCATCAAGGTCCTTGAGTTGTGAATTAAATGTTTAGTTTCAACCTGAACACAGAAAAAAATACTTTTGGATAGGAATGCAGAAATTATTCTGTGGTTCCACACCTTGTTTTTTTTTTTTTACCACACCCTCAGCACTGGCAAAGACATGAGAGAGGTTGTGTAACTGATCATTAAAAAATAGTTTTGGCTGACTTCACTGTTTTAGCTGGTGAAACTCCCCTTTGGCAGTGACTACACGCTATGGGATCCTTACAGTCCTTTTACAAAATAAAGGAAGACTTAGTGTGTAGAAGTTAAGTATTTCATTTGCCTCGTATTAGAATAATTAAATTTTGGCTAAACCCAATGTTTATCAGGCAAAAACCAGCAAATACTTATAAAAACCTTTACATTTCCTTTCAGAATCCAGTTCAACTGAATATCAGGAATTGCATGTCCAGTTCTGGGCTCCCCAGTCCAGGAAGGACATTGAGGAGCTGAAGCAGGTCCAGAGAAAGGCAGAGTTAGGGAAGGGTCTGGATCATAAGTGTGATGAGGAGTGGCTGAGGGAGCTGAGGGGCTCAGCCTGGAGAAGAGGAGGCTCAGGGGTGACCTTATCTCTCTCTACAGCTCCCTGACAGGAGGGTGTAGCTGGGTGGGGATCGGTGTCTTCTCCCAGGGAGCAGCCACAGGATGGGAGAACATGGCCTCAAGCTGCACCAGGGGAGGTTTAGGTTTCCCATTAGGAGAATTTTTTTCATAGAAAAAGTGGTTGGATACTGAAACGGCTGCCCAGGGAGGTGGTGAAGTCACTGTCCTTGAAGGTGTTTAAGGACAGACTGGATGGCACTTGGTGCCATGGTCAAGCTGACATCGTGGTGTTTGCTCATAGGGAGACTCAATAATCTCAGAGGCCTTTTCCAGCCTAACTGATTTTGTTATTCTGTGAAAACTATTTCAACCAGTTAACTGTTTCTTCTTTAACAGTCATACTTGAAGGATAAATCTCCATTCAAAATGAGCTGGGGCACAAACTGGAGCTTTTTAATGGAAGTAACAGATTTTCAAATTTTTTTTCATATTCATAATTGTGCAACCTAAGTAAATGACAGGATAATCTTCCAAAATCTTCTGAAAAAGGGAAATGGTGCTGCTGCTCACTTCATTCTATTCCTGGTGTAGAACACTTCAGGTATCAAGGTACTGGCTGTTGAAACCAGCTCTGAAGACTCATGGGCCACCTTTTTAGGTTGATGCTGGACTAGTTTACCTTCTTGAACTACATGTAAGAAGTTTCATGTGGCTTCAGGGATTCATATCTGCCCAGCTCCCTAGATGATCCAGAGGAGGTAGCAGTGACAGAGATATCAAATATCTTCCTATTGTCTTTTCCTCCTCCTTTTGTATATAAACAAAATAGTTTTATAAAACTAGACATTGATTTCCTTGGGTAACATGCAGGTGATTTCTAAAGAAAGAAAAAAAATCCAAACTATTCTACCCCCAAAGACTGACACTGAAAAAAAAAAAAAAAAGGAATGAATCTCCACATAGGGACAACTCTAATTGTAATCATTATTAGCTCTTCCATAAAGAGAGCTTCTGAAATCAGTATTATTCAGCTACAGTAATCTAGTTTTCAAAGTTCATGAATGCAAATAACAGGTTTTTATTTCTCCTTCTACCTCTGCTTGTAGTTCCAGCATTTTTACCCACTGTTTACCTTTAGGCAATTCTTCTAACCCCAGACACTATTCCTTAAAGCAGTTGGAAGCCTTGGGATGAGTAATACAGTAACCATAGCATAACACAGATAATTAAATCTCATATCTCTACAAAAGAAGTATGAAAATTCTTTAAAAAAGGAATGTTAGACTACCAACCCACCCAACCCATCCTACCTAGTCCCCCCAAAAAAATAACAACGAAACCAACAAAACTTCTGGAAAAAAAGCCTAAATGGCTGCACTTACTGTTTTTCTAACTGACACTGATTATATAAATTCTTCCCATCATCTCAAACTGAGGCCTAGCCAACTTTAACACATGGCTATGCCTTTGGAAGTTATTATTAGTTACCTATTAAAAGGGTCGGTGTTTTTTTCCTCTCTTAGCAGGGTACACTGCAACTAGCCTAAATTTTCTGCTGTACTTCAAGAGATTATTCAGTAAGCAAGTGCAAAAATTTACAAGCAACTCAGACTGGTCTCTCATTTAATTTCAGCTAGAGCCACTCTACTAACTCGTTAAAAATTCACAGGTGACCGTTTAGAGAAAAGATTTGTTTTCTTACAAGGTCATTTTCACTGCTTCAAATGGTACCATGTCCTTAATATTATTTCCAAAACTATTTAGGTTTTCATTTATGAGATGTAATGAAAGATTTAAATACCTACATTAGAAGACTGAGAATGCAACCCTCTTTTACACAAAGCATGTTAAACAAAATCTTCCAATTTAGGCATGACCTAACGTTTATGTAAGTTATAAAATCCAGGGCCAGAAAACCTCTCAACCAGTACCCGCATCAATGTCATATTATCCCCCTGGCCATGTATCATGACACACTCAGATTGCCTTATACTAACAGTCTTTTGAAGGTCAGAAGTTGTTGGATAGACTGGAGTAAAATATTAACTAACTCTGCGTTCACATTGCTCCCTCCTGTTTGACAGAGTCAAACACTTCCCATACATACACAAACACACACATACTGTCACAAGACAAACCACCTGAATACATAAACTGGCTTCTGCTAACAAGGATTAGAGATCCTCCTGATGGCATTAAAGAAGTACCTGGCTGTACAATCTCTTGCAAAGCTTCAGAAACAAAGAAAATGTAAAATCACACAAACAACCCCCCTTCCCAACCAAGACTTACTGAAATAGTCCTAGCATAGGAAGGTCCACAATGTTAAATTACTATTACAGATAAACAGGATTACTTTTTTATTATCCTATAGATGTGGTCCAATCCAACTCAAAGAGAACTTTGCAGGACAGTTTTGCTGAGAGGCTTTCTTGACTCTCCATACAGTATAAAACCCACTCAGCTGTAGTTTCATGGTACTGTCTGCACCCAAACCTGCACATGTACCCACCAAATAAATGGAGGAGTAAACTGCACAGAAAGAAAGGACTAGAGGAGGTGGAACTTAAAGACACAGTCACTAAGTTACATATTCAGAGTGCTTCAGAGGCACATTTTACGTTCTTGTTGACAACACTAATATTCCATAATTTGTCTGGTACTCCATTAAATGGGTCCTTAGAGCATGCATGATGCTATTACCAACTTCCCTTCCACACATAAAACAGACATGTTGGGCAAAACAAATCAAACCTGTCTCCCAAATTTTTCATGTACAGCTCTAAAGTAGGTGTTTCCAATAACGATACCTATTTAAGGAGTGCCTGCAGCTTTCCTTCCACCATCACACTTCCGTCTGCATACCCTCCCTCTCTCTTCCCCACTCCATCTATGTTTGTACCACACTGAAAATCAATCAGAATCTTAACAGGCTTTTAGAAGGCTGGTAAAAGAGGGCATAAAATGAAAGGGGGAGAGATGTTAGGTCATGAAAGATGAAACATTGACTTGGACCAGTCTCTCCACCATTTGACTCTGTAGACAGCTTACATCTATTACCAACCAGCTTCTAGAACTGCAACAAAAGAGTGTTATTTCAACATGGTAAAAGCTGCTCAGGAGGGCAGAGGAAAGAAAATACCCACCAGTGGCATTTCAAATCCTAGATCACATTCTCTATATCTTTTTCAATTGTTGTGTACCTCACTTGAGGTGAACATACCAGCCTTGGGCACAGCATTCAGAATGCAGATTCAGGTGAGTTATGGATGTACGGATACGAGCACATAATGATGTTTCCATGCCCCAGTAATTCTTACTATATCATTTGTTTCTTTTACTGCTATCAAGACCATGGGTTTTTAGCATGATTTATTATAGCCCTGAGATTTCACCTAACAGCAGAACAAGGTAGCAGGATCCTATTGGTTTTTTCTGGATATATATATAATTTTACAGTTACATACATTAAATCACTTAAAGTACCCAAGTGGCTTTACAGTGCTCCAAACTTATATCTTCACTTTTCCCTGAGTAACTTGGGTAACCACTGTTCACTGTACAGTATTATTCCAAAATAGATTCTCAGAATATGCTAGATTTAGTTATGTTTCATTTCACATTTCAACTACAAATTCCAAGGCATTTCCATAAAAAAGGCATACAGAGTATATCTCAGTTCAGTATCATTTAGAATGCTCAAGCCAGTTTTTATGTTTCTGCTCTATGTGGGAGATTTTTATCAACTTTTAGGAAGACATAGCATATTATCAGGTTAAGTAGAAAAAAATTCAATAGTTACTTTTCATTTCAAAGGTCTTTACAGTTTGTGTTAGATTCACCTAAATTAACAAGATGGGAAAAAAACAAAAATAAGCTTCTTCTCATGTATAATACCCAGAGATTTCTATTTTTTCTCACCTTAAAAGAGGACCATTTTACTTCATAGCATGCAAACACTGTCTCTTGCTGTTCCTACATTTGTTCTGGTAAAATTCCTTCTTCTCTTTAATCATAATAATCACATGTAACATATAGATGTGTTAATGGTAACGTGATCACCAGCTTCATTGCATTCTTAAATGTGTTGACAAATTAATCAGCTCTGAGTGTCTGTTTTATCATTCTGGGAACAAGGTCAGACATATGATATGCCAAATAAATCAGTCAAGGTCAGGCTTAGATAAGCCTTTTCCTAATGTGATGATTACAGCTTTTTCTGAACAACATCATTTGTTCAGACAGCTTCTCTAAATACAGATGTAAATTTGAAGTGCTGTGCAGTTGGCAACTGCCCTCCTGAGCTGATACAATTTCAGTGGAATTTGAACAGTACTAGTTGCAATATGCTACAACCTTTTACCTGCATCATTACACTCCAAAAGCTATTTCCAAATTTTACTGAAACAGTGGCAGAGCACTTATGGTTAAAGTAGTACAATTCTGGACTGTTGTATTGTAGAATCTGATTAAATAACAGATATTTTTCTATGGCTTTAAAAACAGGAGAAGAATTCACATTAATCTGTTCTAGCACTTGCAGTTATTTTTAATCAGAAAGACATTCATTTTTTAATTTATTATTAAAGGCAATTATTATCCCACAGAGGTATGTTATGGAAGAGTAAAACTTTTCCTATTGTTACATGAAAATAGTCTGGTCTCAGTCTCAATAAACAAGCAATGAATAGTCTCAGCCATCTCAAGACTACCACAAGCAAAAGGCATAACACAAAAATAAGTTTAAAAGGTAAATTTTAGCAAAGAAAAATATCATCTTAATATCTGTGACTTTATTTAAAATTCTCTATTAAAAAAAAAAAAACAGATAATGACTACAATAAAAACCCAACAAAAAACCCCCAAACTAGCACCATGTTTGTCATTATGATTCTGTTCTCATGCTCACTAACAACCCTGCTCTGTTCTTCTATCGGATAACCTTGAGTATGTTTCTAACATTATTTGCAAACAGATCTATGTGTCATTCTAATTACACAGACTAAATGCACTGCACGTTACTTGCCAACCTATCTGACATCTCCAGCAGATGAAAATTCTGTTGATTTAACACTGGCATAAAAATCTACTTCCTTTCTCCATGCAAGAACTTCCTTAACAGCCTATACATCACAAAACACCTTTATTCATTGCACCACCCTGGATGGTTTAGAAGCAACATAAGTACAAACACTGTTGTACACAGAGGTCCTGATACAACCTGATCTATCAAACATCTGTATCCACATTTTTTGTATGACAAACCACTATTACAGCATTTACATTCCTGTTTGCTCATCAAATACAACAGAATGGCCCTTCCCACTAGTCTTCGATGCAGGTTTTCTTGTGTCCTGCCACCAGGTATAAATTTTTCCAGCTTGCAGTAAGAAAAAAACCAAAGCAAAAAACCAAACAGACCAAGTAGATTCAATTGCATGTGTCTCCTGCGTATTTCGGATTAATTATAAACCAAATAATTAACAATATATATAAGATCACAGCAGATCAGTCAGGAAACTTCCTGCAGAGAATGGTTATACTTTCCCGATAAATGATGTATCAAACTTGACAACTAATCACAGCCAGCAGGCATAAAGATAATGCTGTGCTTTAAGAAACCATTGAGTACAAATACTAGCAAGAGTAAAAAAAAAAAAAAACACAAACAAAAACAAAACAAAAAAAAATTCAACTCAAATGGGAAGAGAACTGGTACTTAGACCAACATTAATAAAATAAATTTCACTTTTGAACATCTTATTAAATTCACCATTAGATAGGCTACGTCATGCAAGTAAATAAATGCTATTTATAAATATCTCTAAGCCACAGCAACCCAGTCATAGAGGCATTTCCCAGACTGTGTTATTGTTATGCCAAACAGACTACTCTTTCATTTCTTGTCAGTCGTAATTACAGTTCCATAATTGAAATACAGTAAATTACCATGCACTAACTTTGAAAGATGGTTCATTGAGGTTGAGCTGTCACTACAATTACTGTGTAATAAAAAATGATAATTTAAATGTTCTACTTTTCTCTCAAAGAAAAAAATTAATTCAGTTCATGCAGCTTGGGCAAATCAAATATCTCCATGATGATGTAAAACGAAGAGAAACAACACATTTAAGCAAAGCCAAACAATCTCAAGTCCTAGGCTGCAAAAACAAACCAGCATCTATAAAATTTTCTAACCTCTGAAGAAAATTGCGCATTTAAAACCTTTAAAAGGATAATCTTTTGTAAGGATTTAATAGTACAATACCCATCCAGCATCTTCCTTATGAGCTCCTACTTTGCTCATAGAGCAGAAAAAGCTTTGGAAACTTCTTTCCAGCTTCAAGCTTAAGTTTCCCTCAGTTCTGTGTTATGTTTTAGGTCACGACCATAAGGATAACTACAACCCACCTAAGACCAGTGTAGGTAACAGACATTAATTCTCATGGATATTTCTAAGCATAAAAGTGGGCCTACAGTTCTGATATATTGGCCAAGTACGGTTTGCCTGTGGAAATTTTCTCAAACATTTGAGAAATAAGATGAGGGAATACAGAAAAGACATAAAAAGCTGTCACTGTAAAAACAATGCTCAAAACTTTAAGAGAACTGTCCCCATACCAAAAAGTCTTTCAATATGTTCCTACCTGCTGGCTCTACAAAGAAAATTTCACAAAGGACATCATTTGGAAAACAATAACAAATACACGCATCTGAAACCTGTTCCTATTCTCCCTCTCACAAAGACTTCCTGCTGATGCTGGAAGAGGCAATTCCTTCAGCTCTGTTTTCTTCCTGTCTGATTCAAAACACCCAAACCCCTGCTGTTTCCTTGTGCTCACACTCCTTTGACCATCCAGTAAACAAGCTTAAGTTCAAGAAAAGGACACAAAATAAAACACAAAACCCCGCACTGATATTGAGAAGTTGAATGAACAAGGTGGAACAATGCAACCAGGGAACAGGATATGACACAAGAAGCTGAATGTAGGAACAGTGGGCTGCAAGTACTGCAGAGAACTGCTAGAAATTATTCAACAGTACAACTGGCAAAGCACACTGGTGCTCTTCAAGGGTATCCTCAAAGTTTTGGTGATTCTGTTTAACCCAGGACAAGCAAATTGTTCCCTGCACTATACTCCCATCTATTCTCCCTCAAAGTTTGCAATTAAGCAAATTCAGCAAATAAGTGCTTGAAGAAAGAACTACAACTTCAGCTGTAACAAACAATCAAAACATTAGTTGTGCACGATATAAAACTTACTCTCAGCAGCCAAGAATCTCCTGGCCTAAATCATTGCCTATTTTGCTAAGAAAATAGTAGTATTGGAAAACATCTGGTACACAGCATCTGAGAGAGGCAGGATCTTTCCCTGTAGAGGTAATTGTTAGCACTTATGTACCTCTGTTGCTTTCTCCAGGCTCTGTCGAAGATCCAGCAATTCTTTATCATGCTGCTCTTTAAGTTTATCCATCTCTGTGTCATGGCTGGATACTTCTTCTTTAAGTGCTCCTTTCAAAGCTGTGAGCTCTCTCTCTCTCTTTCTCAAAATCTCTTCTTGTTGATCTTTCGCTATTAATACTTCTTGCAGATCCTGCTTCATTTGCATCAGCTCCTAAAGCCCAAAATTAAACACAGATGTCAAACAGCCCCTGTGGATGTTCTGTTTATGTCTCACAGAAAGAAAGCACATAAGCTCCCCAAGGACAACTTTGTTTCAGATGACTGACATATTCTTTACAGCTTTTATAGTAAGCTAAAAATTTGTTCAACCCTAATATAATTAGAAGAATAACATATAGCTGATGTTTTATATAATAGGCCAACATATCTGATGCTGAAAAACTGTCAAAAGATCTTAATGGTGGATGTTGTATCATCTGCAAATAATGCAGGAGTCACTCCCATGCTGTGCTTTCGGCAGCAGTGAGGTAGATAAGAACAAAGACAAAGCATTTTTCCCCCATTTGCAAGAGAAACAAACTCAGTGATAAGTCTTTGCTTTCTTTTCTGCTGGAAAGAATAAATAAAGTTGCTTCTTTGAGTGCTGAAGACAAAACAAGTGCTTCACAACCAAGTCCATGATCACACCCTTCCTCCTCCCACGAGGGTAACCCTAGAAGTCATTTCCCCTCTCCAAATCACTGGGAAGGAACTGGAGGGTCAGTGAATCTGAAGACTAAAGATGCATACAAAAACACAGAATAACAGAAACAATAAAAAATGTACTGCTTCAAGAATTCTCTAATTGGGTATTTCTCCAGCTGTGAATAATTGTACTTCCAAAGAGAATGCAGGCTTCCCCTGCACTGAAGGAGGATCAGTACATTTAAACCACTCCTGACACACATCACCTACTCTGCCATTAAAAGCCTACAATGGAAGGGATCCTACCACCGTCCCGGACAGCATCTTCCTCTGTTTAATTAACAGTATTAACAGAAACTTTTCCTAACACTTTCTTTAAATCTCTGGAGCTAAGTCTCTCATTTCTTACTCTATCTCCACAAAACATAGAAAAATTGATCACTGTCACCTTTACAGCAACATTCTGCAAGATGTGTTTTTGACTCTTCCCTCATTTCTCCATTCAGATTGAAGTCCTTCTTCAAAGGCAATGTTTTTCAGTACTATCATCATCATTTGTGATATTCCCCTACTAATGCCCACTTTCAATTACAGTGCCTGAGATTTAAGACAGTCATTTAAGAGTAATCAAATCTCACCCATACAAAACAAGGTAGTTATTCAACTCAGCAAATCTTGCGTGCAGTGATCTTCAGTATTTCTGCACTGATACTCTTACACATCCTTATCAACAACTTCAATAAGCTGTGCTCTCTGTTTCATCATCAGTATATTACTATAACCAGGGCTACAGCCAATTCCCCTTTGATCCCAAGGTGATAGAAACCCTGTAACTCTTCTGTTCCTCTCCAGACTCATCCCTTCTCTCCCTGGTCCCACCAATAGAAAGCCAACAATTTAGAGACTGCTTTGTTGATTTCTTTTAATTTTCTTAGCTGAATCTCATCTGATTTTGATAATATATACATCTTCTTTAAACTGATCTTCGCTGCTCTGACCCCCACTCCTAATTGCTAAAACTGACTGAGATTATTATCTGATAATAGTGGCTAATTCAGCTATCTGTCAACCATTAAGATATCTGTTCTCCTGCTCCATAAAACAATGGTACTTACACTGTGTTCCTTTTAGGGTTAATGTTGCTAACATAACATGCTTTCTTAGGTCACCTAATAATGGTACATTGTTTTGGATTAAAAGCAGAGGAAAAGCAAGGGCATGTATTTCTTCCATCAGTATCTTAGTCTCCTCCTTCTATGCAATTTTTCTGATCCTCCTTCTGATACTTCATAACTAACCTCAATCAGAATCTCTTTCTCCCCTTCATCGGTGTGTTTTGCGTTATCCAGTTCATCATGCATCTCAGAGAGCTGGTCTTGAAGATCTCTGATCTCAGTCTGGTGTTTTTCCTGCTCCATCTTCACTTGAAAAAGCCTCATCAGTAAAAATCAAATAGGATATTTTAATTTATAGAAATAGTAATTTGTTCATTCAAGTACTAAAAAGACACACATTCCCATATTGCCCACAGGAGAACGGGATATAATGAAGCCGAAAAATTGAATGTCAAGAGGGGTAAAATTCAGAAATCATCTAACTAAGTATTTAAGTGGGAAGCTGTATTTTTTTTCAGACCCGGTACTCCAGTCATTCAAGTGTTTCCACATTTCAAAGACTTGAACTATGTATTTTGACCGTGAAATATCAAAAGCAATTTGCACTAAGAGGAAGATTATAAATTCAGCAGTCTTTCTCTTCCTTCCAGATATTCCAAAGACATGACTCTTAAATGGTAAAAACATTTCCTACAGTAAGAAATGTCACTGGTCTGGTTCCATCAACATATTCTGGAGACATAGCTACTTTTAATCTAAAAGGTTTAAGAGAAGATACAAATTTCAATAACAACTTTGCTAGAATTAACTCACTCCTCCAGGTTTTGCCTGAGTTCCTTCTCGTTTTCTTCCAGCTGCTTTTTTAAGGTTTCCTTTTCACATATACTTTGATCAAGCTGCAACTGAAGATCTTTCAGACTTGCTTGTGTAGCATCTCTCTCTTCTTTGGAATTTTGCTGATTCTGAATTTTGTACAACAAAAGTTAAGCAAAATAATAGACAGCAGCTACATGATTAATACAGTTTGTCTCTCAGTTCATGTCTGTCTCACTGCAATCAATAGATTAACATTTGCCTTAGCAGATACCTAAGAAGTGCTTTGTTCATGTGCTTAACACTTCTATTCACTCCTCCAAACTCCTCAAATACTAAGAACAGATTTGTTAAGAAGGGTAACAATGCTTTGACCAACCACCCTTAAAATAAAAAGTCTTCTGAAAAAGCACAGGTACCTCAAATACTAAGAACAGATTTGTTAAGAAGGGTAACAATGCTTTGACCAACCACCCTTAAAATAAAAAGTCTTCTGAAAAAGCACAGGTACATCTAGATTAAGAAGAATATGAAGCAAAATGGATTCAGCTGGGAGATCAGTCGTCACTTATTTTAAAAAGTGTATTTGAAATAATCAGAAGCTTTATAACATTAGAATACTGTACCCTAATTTCCAGGTCCAGTTTTTTCTCTAACTCTTCTACTTTCCTTTCAAGTTCTGCTTTTTGTTCCACCAATGCTTTTACTTCAGTTGAAGAATCTGAAACCTACAATTAAATAGAGACATTTATTCCCACAAAGCCAAGATGTTCTTTGAGAATAGTTTCCCTTTTTTTAATCTAAAGCAAAGTTACAAGCAAGGCTAACAAAGCATAGCATCAACTGCCTGAGCTCACCACGGATTTTACACATGGGTCAGGCCAAGCTAAGATTTTCAAAGGAACCATGATTTGGTTTTCATAAAACTTCTTGGTAATTGCTCAAAGCACGCTGACAATAAAACAGAAAATATACAAACGTAAAGAAAAATTCAAATTAGGCAACATATTAATCAAATCATGCATACTTTGGGCCAATTTTACTGATATATCACTAATTATGCAAAAATGGACATGAAAGGAAAGCATGCCCATATGTTAAGACAGGTTTTCAAATACCTTTTTTCGGTAATTTCCTAGGATGTATTTTGCAAATAAATAATGCCGTCATTAATAACAAAAGCTACATGAGTCTCTCATGCTAAGTCTGTCTCACTGCAATCAAAAGATTAACATTTATCTCTGCAGATGAATTTTATCTTTACCCAAGAGATTTTATGTGAATATGCCTAACACTTTTCGTCATTGCTCCAAACTCCTTCTCAAATACTAAGAGATTTCTTAAAAAGGTTAACTATGCGATGAGCAACTACACTTAAAATCTTCTGAAAAAGCACAGGTATATCTAGATTAAGAAGAGTATGAAAAAAAAAAAGTTTCCTTTTTATTTATTATACCCGCAGGATAAAATAATAAACAATAAGCATTTAATCCTTCTCATGCCATCAACATCAAGCTATATTCCTGAGGGACTACATGAATAAAAGTAAAATTTGAATCCCCTGACTTCTACTAGTCAGTAAGGGGATTCAGATTCTTAAGGCCCTGTCTGAATACCGCACCACTTTGAAACAAGCCAAAGCAAATTAAAAATTCTTTACCTGCGTCTTTCCAGCAGCTCTTGACTTTAATGTCTGAATTTTCTCAAAAACCAAATTCACTTTCCTCTTTGTTGCATCGTCATTATCAGGACTTCTAAAATAGACAGTACAAATAAGCAATGATAGGATCAAAGTTACTATTTTGTTAACATCAAACCAAATTCAGACTGTCCAAACTAATAAAAATCTCCATAAAACCCTCCATAATAATGCAAACAAATCAGAAATTATCTTAACTATGATTTACTAAAATCATTGAAGAGGGGAGTTAAAAATTTGTATTCCAAATGTTTTCTAAAAAGCCAACCAAACAAAAAAGACCACGGAACTCTTGAAGTGCAAATCTCTTCTGTAACATTGTGGCTGTGGAAAGACAGATATTCAGCATGTATATTACTCAGACATATTGAAATAAGTAGTTAATTCTATGTTTTAGAAGTCCTGACTACTGCACCATAAAACAACACTTGAACAGGTCCCAGAACCTGCTATATCAGGAATGAAAAGAAATTTAAATGCATCGTATATTTTTAATTAATTTAACCTTCCTTTACCTTTCAGTAAGTTATTAGTAGAAAATACCAAGAGTTACAGGTGCAAAAAGTATTAAAAGCACAGCAACAAGAGGGCTTCTGTCAAACCTTTGGAAATAACCCTTAGTTGTTGTTGTTTAAAAAACCCAAAGGCTTAAACTTCCATAAGGTCCTATTTGAATTCTCCAATAACCTCTATATTATACAAAGTTTAATTCCAGATGTATTTAAAAGACAAACCATATTCTGATTCACAAGTTTCAAGTGCATTTAACCATATCCTGTACAATACCTTATGTAAGTCCTGATAGCCTGGGTATTTTGAGATCAGATAATGCCTTAGAGGACACAGCCGAGATACAGAATTGTGAAAGAGATGTGTCATTTAATTATAGCTTTCACTTTGCTGTTTCACATTTCAAATGTAATAGCAGACAAATATTGAGAAAATACAGTCTCCCATCCAAAAAGTTAAGTATGTTTACTGACCCCTCCTTAAGGTAATTGTAAAGTATCTGCTTAGCAGTCTCTTCATTTGTTTGCTGTGCAAGATCTTGCTGGCCTTTTAAGAGATCAGGAGTTGCCTACAAGATAAAGATAAAATGTCAAAAGATAACAATCCTGTGAGAGTTATAAATACAAACAGTACGTTTGGACTTCTCCATTCTATCCTATTAATGAAAACTTCTACGTACTAAGGACCTAAAGTTCTGAAAGATCCACTGGAGTTTTGGCTTACTGCAATAAGAAACCATACTCCACACCAAAAGAAAAAAGAAAACAACTTGATTCTGCATACATATCTTTTCATATTCATACATATCTATTCATATTTAAGAATCTTTATAACATTTATGAGAATCTGTTTGGCCTCACCATCTTCCTTTACCCATGCAAAAATCAGTTGTTTTACAAATCAGGTTTTTTATACTCACAACAATGAAAAAAATTGTAATTTACATTTCTCCAGAACAATCCCATTTGGTAGAAGTGTATGATGGGAGTTTGTTCTAATGAAGACCAGAAAAATATGCTATTTAACAATATGGCAGCTTTCATATGCTAAAGTGCAAAGGACAGCTCAAAGAATAAATTCAAAATTACCTGTATATTAGGGACCGATGAACACGTTTTTACAGAAATCTTCTTGGCTCCTGATTCAGGTGTAATTGTAATTCGGTTTGGCAATGACAAGGTAGAAGTTACTGTTTTAACTTCTTCTCTCTTACTCTGTCCTGGGAATGTAGCTGACCTACCCATCAAGCTCTCTGTATCTGTTCCATTCTGTTTATGGTGCTGCGAAGAGCTGAAACTGCTGCTCTGGGTGTCTTTATTGGGCATTTGCAGTTTTCCAATATTTCGAGCAGAAATCTTTGTCTCTTTGGAAGGTGAATTTTGATCTCTGGAAAACTGCTTGTGAAGGCAAACTTTAGATGGTCTCAGCAAGTGCTCAGTTGACTTACCCAAGCTTTTACTGAATTCACCTAAATAATCTGAATTTAAATCAAGTCCTAATGACAAGGCACTATCAACGCTTCTTGATCTTTTACGATCATCTGGATGAATTCTGTTCCTTTTTCCTGACCTGCCTCTTCTGTGAGCATCAACTTTCTTATCAAACTTTTCAATTAGCTGATCCACTCCTGGAAGCGAACCAGTGTCAATATCACGACCTGTTCCCGGCAAGAATGGAATGTACCTCCTGTTTTCATGCCTGTTAACATTGTCTGCATAGATGGCGTACTCTTGGTCATCCAGTAAAAATCGGTATAAGGAATTTGCAGAAGTGGGAGTAGCTGATGAGGACGAGGATCTTCGCGAGTCATTCAATACTGGCCCCGTTGAATCTTGCCTGCGGAAGGGAAGAACATCTGGTCTAGGT
Source organism: Rhabdornis inornatus (assembly GCA_013397075.1). Classification (NCBI taxonomy): domain Eukaryota; kingdom Metazoa; phylum Chordata; class Aves; order Passeriformes; family Rhabdornithidae; genus Rhabdornis; species Rhabdornis inornatus. Next base: position 593,374 of record VWZS01008407.1, on the reverse strand, counting down.
TTCTTCGTCTCAGGATAAGCAGTGGGACTAACACAGGGGGATCCTCCTGCAGGTGAAAATGACTCTGAAACACACACATCACTGGGGCTGATCCTGCTACTGGGACAATCCTGCTGCTTGTTTGGATCTTCTACTGACCTGTTCAGATGTATTTTTTTTGTATTTGTTTTGGTTGGCTCTGCAAGGTATGTATTAGTTTTCTGCAGGGACGCTATTTTAGATGAGGAAATCCAAGGCTTTGCTTCAGTTTTTTCATCTGCATAAGACTTAGATTTACTGCATACAGATGACTGGTAATTATCCAAGTTCAAGTTATTTTTTTCAGGATCATAAGGCTGCAAAAGTTCAGGATGTCTTTGAAAATTCAACAAATTTGAAGATTTCATAGTTTCATCTTTAAAATCTGGCATTCCACTTTCCTTTTCATTCACATTGGTTATCTTCAGTTTTTTAGGCACAGACGGTTGCATATGCTGTGTTCCAGCAAATTTTGTATGCTCACTGATTTTGTCCTCCAACTTAAAATCATTATTGGAGTCTGTGGCTGGCTTGTTTACAGTCTGAGGTATGACCTGCTGCTCTTTTCCAGGAGGAGGAAGATTTTCTGGCAAACATCCTTCTGTATTGTTCAGTACTATGTAAGGATGTCCATCGATTCCTTGGACTCTAATGCTGACACCATAAGACCCCGTCCTAGAATTTTGCGCATTTTTAGTTTTTTGAGTCTCTTCACTTGTGAGTTCAAGAGTGACTTCATAGTCCTGCTGCATGTGCTTAAAACCAGCAAAATATGGCTCCATGTCTATCAGAGGATTATATCTGAACAGGAGAAAAATTACAAAATTGTCATTGTTTTAAGTTAGATTATTTCATTAGTTACTTTATTCCACCATTCAATGTGACTACGAAGACTAATGGCAATACGGGAAATCAATATCCAAGCTCTATCAGGCCCAAAACAAATACATTGGGATACAAAGTCAAATGTCAGACAAATACATTCCGAATCAATGTAATGTTATTTTATGAATGTTACCTTCACAGAGTTGGTACTCAATGCTTTGGAATCAAATTACTTCAAATATAAGGAACTCTGGTACAATTTTTTGAGTAAAAGCATGACTTTTGGCTATTTCCACTATATTTACCGAAGACTGTACCCTTCACAAACCAATGATCATTTTAAAGCCAGAATTTAGCACCAGCCATATTAACATTCAAACATAAGCCCAGGAGAGCAAAACACAATCAGGCAGTTTTAGGTTTTATGAGTTTCAGGTAACTAAAGCACTGCAGGGAAGGTCAATATCCTCATTCCTTTGAGTTGTGGTTTTTACATAGTTGGGTTACAGTATTTGTTTCTAATGGCATCTGACAATAAACTTTTTCATTTATTATCTCATTGCTACCCCAAAGAATAAACTTTCCTACAGATCAATTTAACAATCTCCCAAATGCAAGGTTGTTCCAAAAAACTGCAGTTGCTATTTTAAAACAAGACACTTTGCTGAGCAACAAAACTGGGAAAACACTGCTAGTATTTCCAAGGCTGACAGTGCCTTTTTCAGGTCCAATGGGAATGCTAACTCCAGTCTATATGTGCCAAAACTGTTTCAATCTAGAAAACAATAAATTCAACCCTACCTGTGTTTTAAATGTTAAATGCCATTTTTTCTGTCTCTAACAGCTAACAGGGTTTGCAGGCAGATTTACTTTACTGTGTTGCAGATTATGAGCCAACTATCTAAAGGCAGAGGCACTGCAGTGACAGTACGAGCCGTGTCTATAAAAGAATGGAACACAAGACTATGGGACTGGTACAAAACCTGGAGGGAATAAACTTTTGAACTGAGCTGGGGAGTTGAGTCATCACTGAGGCCTGACAAACCCAAGATCACTAAGCGATGGTAATCAGCAAGAGGAAACCAAAACAACAGGATGTCTCATGGAAAAATAATCCTCAGCAGCCAGTTTCACTCTTTTGTCTATCTCAGCATGAACCACCTCCCTCAGATCCTAGTCAAGAGCAGAGATCTCATTTTTTCCTGACAGCAAATGAAAAAGTTTGGCCCAATATTCCTAGTACACTAATTTTCATCCAATTCTTCCTCCTATCAGCAAAGCTCCCCTCAAAAACCTCTTCCTCTCTAAAAAACCAACTCCAGCTCCTCCTCAGCAGCAGGTTTATAAACTGAAGTCTCACATGGCACATTTGCATGTGAGTGTTTGAGAGAGACCCCCGATCTACACATAGTTGGTAGCATTCATTTGTAGTGGATGAGTATGTGAACATCTTTACAAAAAGCTCTCCACCCAGCAATCCCAGCCAGATTAGAAATGCCACTAAAACAAATTAATGGGTACATGAAATTTTACACTACACCTTCAAGCTGTATTAGCAGACTTATAAAAAGAGTACAGTTTATCTGAATTCCTCAATAACGGTAACAACTAAAAAATATAAAAAGGAGTCAATAAAAATAAACCTAAAAGCCAAAAAAAAAAAAAAGAAAAAAGTATTTACATCAATCAGCACAAGGAACAGATACGCAATACATTACAATGTCTGTTTGGGGTGACTGCAAAAGCAGTGCTTTCAAATTTGTTGCGAAGTTGCTAAAAATATTAAATAACCAGAAAAAAACCCCAAACAATCCTCATCCCCTCAAAAATAACCACAAAACACCAACCTCCTTACTATCTAGAGGAAATAATATTTAGGTTAATAATCTACCTTGAATTTATATATTTAATTTGTCTCTAAAACCATAAAGAAGTATGCGTTTTTGTCTTCTTCACATGCATTGTACTAATAAAACTCTTAATTTTACTGTACAAAAGGATAAAGCCTTGTAGATATAGAAGAGCTAAGCAAACAATTTTAAAAATAACACATTTTATCTTTCTGGAATTGTGAAAAAAAGATTACATTTATGAATTCCCATGACATCAACAAGAAAACACAACAGAGGACTCTACTATTCAAATATTTGAAGGTTTTACATAAAATTTCTATTTTATAGGACGTCGAGCTGCATCGGGTAATACTCACATAAACTACATAATATGAAATAGTTGTTTTACAATACACAATAAAGTGGTTTAGCAATTTTGTAAGCATTTTTAAATTAAAGAAAAAGCATTACTGGCTTTCGTCACACACAGCCGTTCTGAGGAAATCCTGAAACTATGTTAATTGATTAATTACAGTTACAGTCATTCTGCACACACATCGTACAGTCTCATCTCTGGGCTCTGGCAGGGTTACAGCAACACAGGAGGATAAGAGGACTGAAGCTGTTCTTCTCCCATCTGTCTGCCCCACTCCTCTAACAGATGTCACCATGTCAAAAATGAGAACATCTGAAAATTCTGCTGGCTGAGTACACACCTCAGCCATGAAAAACTGCAGACTGGCATACTCGGGTAAATGAAATCGGCCCTGTGCTCCATGCTGTGAACGACTGAAATCCTGACATCTGATCCAGTGCAGGAGCTGACAGCTGGGGGCCCTGACAGATACAACTGCCCGCTTTTAATCTTCTGTAGACTGCTGAAGCCCTCAAATGTTATGACAAAACAGTCTGTTTACCCTTCAGCTTATGAAAAGAGGTTAGATATTTAAATGGCAGCTGGGAAGGCAATTTCCCTGTTTGTCCAACTCCTTCTTACGTACTTACAGTTACTTAAAAAATTAAGAAGCCTTTTTTTGAAATAGGGAATTATAGAAATCCTAATTCCAGGTTTTCTACCAAAGTAATTCTTTAGATTTTAAACAATACAGTCTTGCTAGTAATTTTATTTCCTATGTCAGAGCTCAAACATACAATTTTCAACAAGTAGAAGCAATTACTCAATTAAAGTTTTAATTAGGTGAAAGACTACCATTCTATTATAAAACCAGTTCCTACCTCCTATCTTGAAGCAAGTGTCATTGCAACATCACATACTAATTAATCAAGACATAAGAAAAGACTATTTCAATAAATTATTTTCTTTTGAAAATATTCTACTTGCTAAAAAAGATAATACACAATCATCAGCATCTTGCTATCAGGTCAGCAAGTAAGGTACCACAGAATGATGGGATCACCTATTTCGTCTGCAACATGGCCTTGGACTGCTTGAGGTGAACACAAAATTTCAAACTGAATTTGTGTTTTAACTGCATTGTCAGGGATAGCAATCTTTAAAAACTTCAGTGAACAAATAAACAAAATCAGCACTCAAAGCTGCTCAAGCCTTCCAGTTTGAGGTTTCTTCCTAAAATAAGACTTCATAAAGGTGTTTAAACACTCATTTTAAATACTGACTTCAGTGAGTATGGAAGTCCCACGTTTTATCATTACTCAGAAATGGTTTCATTTTTCTGAACAACTTCTTTTTGCCAAAAATAGAAACTATGACATCTTTGTTTATAAAGAGAACTTGTCAGCAGAGGTTTTCAGATCTGAAAATCCAATACTCTGCGTGTTCTTCTGTGGCAGTTTGTTGTTCAGTGGTGATATGATACTCTACAAAGAACCTCAGGAGATGAACACTGAGGGTTTAACAGCTCAAAAACTTTTTTTCTAATTCCTTAAAAACATTTCCTTTCACAGCTGTTTTATAGCTAGCTAACAGAAGCTATGTGAGACCTGCCTTACAAAAAAGAAAACCTCAGTCATGTGGAACCCTGGCTGCTCTCCCTGACAACATGAGCAGAAAAGAGCGCCTTTGAGAAAAATACTCCTGTGCCAGACATGTCTCTTTCCTTCTGAACATTACAGCATCAAAAAGGCATGGAATTGTTTCCACCACCCATTTCAGTTCTTCTTTAGCCAAACCTACAAGACGTATTTATTTAGAAAGACTGCTGTCCCAATTCTGTTAAATGCCAAACTCTGCACGAGAAGCTTGCTCTGCTGTATCCTGCTCACACCCCCTCATTACAAAGCATGTCCCACCTTGTGCTCCAGCCAGTGAGCACCTGCCCTGGACAGACAGACAGACAGACAGGGCGGCCAGGACACACAGTCCTGGCAGAGATGGTGACCAGCATGGGAGGACACACTATCCCACCAATGGATATGTTCCCTGGCCTCCTGAAGGAGCCAAACATCCTTCAAAGGTACTGCCTCACATTACACATATGCTCCTTTTGCATACATCTAGTGAGGGGTTATAGAGGAATAAAAGAGATTTGACTTTTCTTATGGCACTAGGACTCCTCCCTGGCTGTCTTAATGTCAAAAAACTAGGAACTCCCCCACATCCAATATGGCAATCCTGAGTCTCCTAAGACTGGATTACCTGAAGATTTTCCATTAAAGGAAGACGAGGGCATAGCCTCATCTCCTCTTTGGAGGAGAGAACTTTAAGAATTCTGAAAATTTAAAATGCTTTCAGGCTAAACTACAAATGATATTTGGTTCCATGTAATTTATTTCCAAATTTTATTACCATAAGAAAAAAATCCTCATGGTCCATATTACTTAATCCGGGTCTTTTTTGAAAAAGCAGGATGTAACAATTTATGAATGTTTACTTCAGGTATTTCACATGCACAGCAAAATGACAGGAAGGAACTATAAAATTTGTTCTCTAGCGTCACATAACACTGAGCTTGCTCTCCAAGCTAAATAATGGATTCTCTGTGCAGCTGACTATTCAGAAAGTATCAGCAACATCACACAAAGTGGGTGTTAGGTCTATAATAAATGACAGTGTTATGGAAAAAGGACAGGAAATAACTTTATGAGAGAAGAGGAAGGAAAACTTACATATTGTGTGAGGGTAAAGAAAAGGAAGGAGACAGGATAATTCATGGAAAGAACAAAATGGTAATGTTTTCACACTTGATGGAAAACATCCTCACAAACATGTCTTGCAAGTATGAGGGGAAACTTCATCATTGTCAATCCTACCCACATGCTTCTGCCAAAGAAAAATGGGCTTGGGTTGCTGTCCCTTTTAGTCCATGTGGAAGATAGCTCTGGAGTAGGATAAGTTTATTTGATCTACTGCTTACAGAAAGCAGAAGGCAGAAAAGTGCAATTTTTAAATTCTATATATGGGGCTGTAAAAAAAGACAGTAAAACTCATTTAAGAGCAAACTGAAAATATCCAGCAACAGAAAGACGTCCAAAACAAGCCTGCCATCTTTCCAGCCATTTCCTTATTCCCATTTAAGATTTTTCCTACTTGAGCTTTTTTGTCCATATAAAATTATATTTATAGCACATGTGTCAGTTACTCCCCCCAATTATTAGAAAGAAAATTATGATAATTACAGTATACAATGAACTGTCACCATTTGTTTTTCCCCAGCACTGTCTGTAAACTCTAAACTGCCACTCCCTGTCTAGTGGCCAAAATTCAAAGCTTTCAAAAGGCCTATAACAAAGGATTTTCTACAATATATCATGTCATTCTATATCTGCAGGCATCAGCGAGGAAAAAAAACTACTCAGATTTATTTTATTATTGCTGTTGGCATTTCTGATGTCAGCATCAAAGACCTACCTAAAATTTCTATAAATGAAATAAAAAACAAAACCACTGAGTTTTCAAACATTCATTCCCTTTTAAACCAGCCCAAAAGCTTCATGTCCCATCTCTTCTTCCTACTTGTTGGAAGGAAAGATACTGTGACAAATTCTATATTTGAAAACAATCAGGAGCTCCTGTGAACCTAAGCCACACAGCATCTATTTTTCAAAACTGAATACACCAGTGTTAGACTGCAAGGACTTCTGATTGGTATCACACAGACACAAGACCAAATCAAAGCATCTCTTCAACATCCAAGACCAGGCTAACCTATCACCGTAGGCAGAATTAGCATTACATATTTCATAAAAAGTTAGCAAATTATATTCTTCCAAAAACACTTCATCTAAATGCACTTAGCACTAGATGCCATGCACCAGCTTAGCTCCAGTCTCCCCATGCACCTGCATTAGTAACTGGTGCAGTGCACAGAGGAAAGGAGCAGGTTCGAGCTGCTGCATCCCACTGTGGTTCCAGGGCTGTACATCCAGCCCTGCACTGCTCCTGCAGTGAGACTCACAGCCACTGCCGGCCCAAGCTGTGCACAGTGCCCACGGAGAAAAGCAGATGCTGAAGGAGCACATACCAACACTGCAGTGGGCCCTGCAGGCCTCCCTCTGAGAGCAGGAATTCCAGCCCCCAGCCGGAAGCCAGGTAGGCCTGTGCTTTCCAGAAACATCACATGAATTGTTTTTTTTCTCCTTTGACCAAGCTGTGATTAAATATGGAAATCATATAGCTTTGGGTGTATAATGAAAAATTATGTCCAGCCAGGAACACCATGGTATTTCTCTGACCCAGAGAAATACCTTTTTATAGGAAGTATTTCAACATTTCTGAATTAATTGCTTTCATTTTTACTCTGTGAAAAATACCACTCTCTTTTCTGATTTCAGATGGCAGCCTTTAGACGACAAGTTAGAACTTCCTGCAGGATGAAAATTTCAAATAATACCTTTCTTCCATAGGTGTTAGTAAAAGCCAATAGCCATGCTTCGGTTAGTATGCATTATAGATACTATTTTATCAGTTTCGCCCAAAATGCAGTAGAGCAAAGTGGACAATCTTTGGGTTTGCTGCCTTAAAGAAGAATTTCAGTTTCAGTTCCACCCAAGTATTAAACAATATTATCCAGAGTCAGCCAACAAAACAGAATATTAGTAGCCACATTTTCAAGGAGAGGAAGAGGCTGCATGTAATAAAGACTGTCAGTAGAAAGAACAATTAAAAGTACTTAGAGCAAAAGATACTGTTCACTTGCTTACAACTGGGCTCGTACTCCCTCTGGCTGAAAAATGTTGTGTGTGAGGAAGTCTCAAGTGTCTGAAATGTAAAACATCTTGTTAGTCCTATGAAAGTATGTGACAGATCAGCCAAATGCTTGAGCTGTGTGACAACTAGCAGGTTTTGTTGGCTTATTTGTTAGTTGGTTGGTTTTTTTCCAAATTAAAACCTGCTTCAATGGCTGTAAGTCAAAAACAACACATTTTGGCAGATACTCAGGTCTCAAAAATTTTCAGAGTTTTACTAAAACAAGCACATAATACATATATCCAATTTTCTTTATCTGCTTTGTATGAATTCATACAGTCATGATTTTACAGGATTTATCCCCAGAGGAAATAACACATGACCTGCTAACTTCACTTACTGAGTGAAAAGTAAAGTATTAATTTTGTTTATGATGAAAATGCTAAGAAACCTCCACATTTCTCATGTAATATTCTAAACTATTACCACTGCATTATCATTATATACTTTGTATCATTATGTAAGAGCTCTCTTCTTCTTTACTGAAGTCATGTTTCCGGATTTTCCTAAATCATAAACAAAAGGGAGTCAGAAACAAAATCTAACACAATAAATTATACTAAAACAGAAGTCAACTTGTATCTGAAATACAGTTCCAAGAAAGGAATTCATGTGATCTGTAGTGAGTAGTCCCAGGTCCTGCAGACTGTGACAGTACTTAAGTCACTGCAGGGAGATGGGAGCTGTGCTTGTTTATTAATGGTTACTGTGGTACAAGCTCTGTGTGGACACAAACACCTGCCTGAATGTATTTGTGCCACACTACTCTTTCATCTCCCATACAGGCTCAGATAAAGCTCCTGAATGAGTTGGGTTTTGCCACTAACAGGATACAATTACTGGGGTTATCTTGTGAGTATCTGACACTACTGCACTACAATTAATATTTACAAACTCCAAATACAACAAAGCAAGCGAACAACAAAACCTTATAAATACTTATTTCAGAGCTGACTATTACACACAACATTCAGTTTTCCCTCATTTTTCTTAAAAACTTGAAAAATAGGTTAAAAACAAGGAAAAAAGTAATAAAGTCACTAAGAGGAAATGTTATTATATTTACTCTCTTCTATTTTATCAAATTATTAATGCTTATATCTGCTATGTATTAACAGAAAATACAGCTGAGAGACACAAGGATACTCAGATTCTAAAAGAGGTTTGTGATTTCAAACACAATAGCTGGTTTGCATCCAAACATCTGAAATGATTACACTTACTCCACAAGAGATTCTGTGTTGTTTCATTACATTTTCCTCCAATTGTCAGTGTTAGAAACTGTATTTTGTTCCAAAGGAAATAATCTTAGTACATCCCAATGATATCATTATTGTTTAAATAGAAGAGAGTATCCTGTTCATATACTTAGAGGCTTGAGAAAAAAATCTCAGGTTTGTTAAGAGTCTCTTATAAAGCCTTTCTCAAAGAAATGGGCACAGCTAGGGCAAACTTCGTTAAGAAGTTTTACAAGTGCTTTAGGAACACGTTTATTTATAAAATTATCTAACATAATTAAATAATAAAAGGTTCCTATACTCCAAACATTTTTCCTTCACTTTAATTGTGACATTTCACTGGACCTTCTTCTCATTATTCCCATGCAAAAACTATAATGCTGTCTACAGGAGCTACTTATACAGCAACCCAACAGATGCAACTTGCATGACCTTGATTATATAGGCATAACTTACTCCTGAACAAAATCAATGATGAACTACGAATACAGCTGCTTGCAAAGACCAAGGTCTCACCTATATAAAGACACACAGAACAGGGTTAATGTCTATGAAATGCAACAATTTAAGTACAAAAAATACATGTAAAATAGGCTGTAGGAGTCATTTTTACACAGCCAACACAAGGTCACAGCTTCACGTGTATTCAAGCTAGCTATGCCTCCCAGTTTTCTACTGTTAAACTTTGTCTTAATTACATTGTATTCTTTAAACACTTGGCTTCACACCCATTCAGTTTCTTTCAACTAACTCAGCCATGCGTTTTCAAATTTAAATATGCAGTCAGAACTACAGGCCCTGAGCCCAGGCCCCACCAGACAACAAGATGATATCATCATACTCTGTCTGAGAGACAAGCTGAGTACAGAAGAGAGAACTTAGAAAACTCCACATAGGAAAGGAGCTTCATGGTGAGCTGGACTGAATCACCTAGAAGGGCTTACAAAGCCTATTCGGCCAAAGTGACCTGGTGTGGGCCCTGCGAGCACAGGTTTAACCAGCTCCCATAAGCTGCCACACTTCTCACCTTCACACTGGAATAGCATAATTACTGGGGAAATGAGAGAGGTAGGGCTGCTTCTTTATGAAGCTTGAAGTGTTTGTGGAATTATAATGTAACATCACATGCCAATTGTTCTTGCAAATAAAGGCTGCTACTGCTGAACATTTGCTCCCTGCATATAACAGCTAATGGTATGCAAATAAATGTATGAAGGCATATCCCAACCAATTTCAACAAGGCCAACAAAATATACTGAGCTTGATTTACTCACTGGAAACACTCCCCCATCTCTATATAAAAGCTTAAATTTTACCCTACTTTTGCATTATGCTTATGTTGAAACAGAATGCAAATAACTGTCCCCTTTTGCACATCTTTATGTACATGAATACATCTCCCATTCTAATAAACTCCAACAGTTCTTAGAGATATCTTTCAACAGAATTCCAAACACGGTTAAAACATTCCTAAAGGCTGGCAATTACTTACTAGGCTTCTGCAAGTGTGTATGAAAGTTTATACATACACTCAGAGAAACACATAAACAAACACATGTTGGTATGACTATGTAAGCACGGGCAGCCTAGACAATACATCTCCTTTTCACACTGCATTTAGTTTCCATGTCCACATTTTAGCTACTTTTAAATGGTGCATGCAATGCACATGCAACTAAAGTATTATGAACAGCTGCAAATGCCTGGAGTCAAAATATGGTAATGCTCAGACTGTTGAGAGTCATATCTGAATGGTCATGTCCCCTGGCATGCCTGGAGATCCTCACAGAAAGGGGCCACTGTGGTAATCACTGAAGCATCTTGCAGTCTTACCAATCTCCCCGGTGGCTTTTTGCAGTCAAGTACTTTCTGAGACATTTTCCCAATCACATTGACTCCTCATTGCTCTCTGTTTTTACCAAAATCAAGAAGAAAGCGGAAGGTTATTACAGAACATTAATTTTAAATCTCATACTGTCAACCTGGTTAATGAAACTCATAAATACAAAAGATGGACCAACAGAAATTAAAACATTTCATTTGGCTAAAAATTTAGATGTATTCTTGGAAAAATTAAGCTATTTACCTAAAATGTCTGGTTATGAATTTTGTCATCCATTTTATTTCACATAAAATGAAAGATTATAAACCTGCATTTGGATAAACTCCTCCAAGGAGGCTGCCAGCTCTGTTGGCAGAGATGGTACCAGATCAGAAAAAATAGAGTGAGCTCTAATCCCAAACAGTAGCAACTCCATGACTACCATTCCACTAAATCTTTAGCACATGCATTCTTAACATGTTAATTTTTTTGGGTTTAAGATTAAATTTTCATACTTGGCTATACTGAAAAATATTACCATTTTGATTTAACACCATTCAGAGTCAAGGTCAAAGCAGTTTCCGAAGTGTTCGTGTTTCCAGATAAACATGCCTGGAATAAACACTCCAGAGACACGTGAAACACCTTTCCTCACACAATAACCTGGTAATGTAGTATCGTCAGTGAGTGAATTCTCCATTCTTCTGCCAATTAAGAACAGAAATAGCAAAAACAACCTATTTATTGTGTTTTTGCACATCCTTCCAACACATCATTCAAGGTGCATTAAAAACAGAATTAACAAAACTAAGTTCAGGATATGTCAAGTCTGTACCACCTTCCTCTGTCCACAGTTTTTTGAGACCTAGCAACAAAACCAGAGAAATTCTAACACCTTCATCTCATCCTGGTTCAAAACCTCAATCTCATCCTCATTCAAAACATTTGTTAATCTCAATATTGTAAGGATGTAATTCTTAGCAAAGCCTGCCTCTGAAAGGTATCACAGAACTGATCAGGTAGAAGATAACCTCCTCCTACCTCTAAAAAAACAAAGAAGTGGGACAGATAGAAGAAACACAAATTTCTTAAGCCTGCTTTATCTGAACACATGGGCAATAGGTAGCTGCAACATTTCTGATGCCATTCAGAGTTGCAGAGAGGGTGCAGAAGTGAAAAAAATGCCCCATAATTTTAGTGTCCATTGCCATTTCTCAGAAATCTATTAGCACCAGTGATCTTGAGCAGATTCTTGCCAGTTCCTTTCTATCAACACAGGTAGATGCTGCCATAGGCTGAATGTTGTTTTGCATAATCAGGCTTGTGTGCTTGGTATTAATGCACAGATTTCAGGTTACCTCCATAGTAAAAAGGCTCTAATAATAATGACATCATCATCATCAGTATGACTTCAAAAAGCAGAAACAGTAAAACAGCAGACTATAGAATGAAACTGTAATGGTCTACTTTTATTTAAATTTTTACATCTGCAGAATTATTTGGCCTCAAAATACTTTAGTAGATATTTTTAAATAACGACCTGCCCACTACGATCCAGGCTGAATAAACTCATAGCACATATGTTCATCTTGCATTGCTCCGTGACAAAAGATTTAAAAACTCACATTTGAGGTCATGTTGTTTCACCTGCACATTTCAGATGACACTGCAGAACCCAGACAAACCAGTTTCACCAATACTCCCAGAAAGATCAACTTCCTATTACACAACTACACCAGAAGAAGGAACTGTTACCAATTCTTTTCTGCAACTTTGTCATTCTTTTATTGAGGTAAAATTCCTTATATAGGACATACTGTAGACTATTTCTGCAGAAAATTAAATTGCATGTCTCCCATAAAAACCCCGCCAGGGGAACCTAACTGCATTCTCAGACATTTTAGTAATGACAGTGAGATCTAATAATGCAATTAACAGAAATTAAAATAAGCTAGTTTGCTTGGAGGCAATTCAGGCAGCCTAAGCAGTCTAGATTCATTAGATTTAAAAGCAAAATGTAACTAAGTCAGAAAATGGTAATAAAATTTTAAAAAACCCAAACAGTTGTGTGATATACTCATGGAGTAGACAGGCTCTTGGAAATACCAACACAAATTCAGTAATCAAGGGGGTTAGCAATATAAGGCCTTTTTAGTACTGTCACAACATTAGTTACCTTTGTAGCGTGTATTTGCATTTAGGTGGCATTTAGAAACAGTTAATGTCAGCAGCAATTCAAGGTGTATGTAAGCCAACTAGGAATACTTTTCCTATGATTAACATATTTCAGAAACACCACTAAATTGTAAACACAAGCATGTAAAAATATCAGTTGCTTTATAAGCTACATCATTTGAAGAACTGCATTTTCTGTTTATCTCAAATTATTTTTTAAAAAACATGAATATTAAACTACTGTCTGCTACAAAAAAAATCTTCTCTTATATGGAAAATTATCTTAATATCCTAAGAGAATTTTAACAAAAACTAGAAGCATTGCTTTCCTATTTTACAGAGTTTTCTGTTCTAAAAGTGTAGCTGTATCTCAAAATTAATAACATAAAATAAAAAACAGTTTAATTGCCTTCTGTAACATGACAAACTTCTAAAACATAATGCTTACTACGCTGTTAACCATAGGCTTCAATACTGTATGAAAGTTTTCATTTCAAGTTATTGTCTTTTTCCAAAAGAAAAGACCCAAGTTCAAACTAATTTTAAATAAGAAAAAAAACACACACACACACAAAAAAGTTTAAAACTCAAAAAAACAAAAGCAAAAAAACTTACAGCAACTTGTTACACTTTTACATTAATCATCAGTAACCACATCTGGCTTAGAACACAGAGAGTGCAAGCACATTTCTCCTGGGTCTAACACGAGAAAAAAGCCAAGACAATTCAACAACTATGACACTTCTAGAAAATATAATTGCTAGTCAAACAAGTTCTTACAAAGCACCTTCAAAAAGTAAACAGTAGCTTGGTTTTGCCATTTTAATTTTGTTGTTATAGAAGTTTTAAAGGTCTGTTAAAAGAAGCTCTATAAAGAGATTCATAACTACAAGACATGTGACAGTTGTCAGCATAGGCGTCAGACACTGAATCTACCAAGCTCCCATGGGAGTACCAGAAGTCAGGATACACTTAGGGGATTTCTGACTCACCTACAGGATTCACTTCTAGGAGTCCACACAAGATAAACACCGTGTAGATGTTCAGAAAAATAGAACAACTTTCAACAAGAGGTTTCCACTATTTCTATTCTGATAATCATTCAACTTGCACTGCAATCGTTTTTTAAAAATATCTGCATGCTAAAACAAGAGAAAGATAAAAGCTGCAGCAACTGTTCTGTCAACTGCAAATCTAATGCAAACTCACCACAGAAGCTTTACCGCAGCACTGATCTCCCCATAAAGTTGTCATCAAATTGAAAGGATATAAATTATATCAGATCAAAGTTAATAGGAAGAACAAATGGCAGAACTGCCGTTCTAAACTTTTCCCATGAAAAAGAAAACACACAACGCGAACACGCCCTTTCGCAAAAATTACGCTGATTCGCGGAATAAAAGGGAGATGAAGTCAAGAGTGCCCTCCGCCCAGGAATGCCAGGAATCCCCGGAGGAATGCGTGCGAGCAGGCGGTCTCAGCGCCCCGCGGGGGCTCCGGGCCCCGCCCGCCCACCTGGAGCCCAAGGCCGGCAGCAGCACCTCCAGCTGCGGCACCGCAGCTCCGGGCCAGCCGCGGCCGGCCCCTCAAGGGGGGGAGACCCCCGCTCCTGACAGCCGCAGACAAAACCAAGAAGGACTCCAGACTTATCAGAGTCTGTTCTCCCGGCAGCTCCCACTCCGCTCGGCCGCTGAGCTCGGCCGCCCCGGGGCGGCCCCACTCCGCTCGCCAGCGCAGCCCCGAGGAGCGCCCGGGGGAAGGGCCGCCCCGGCGCTCCGCCAGCTCCCCGCGCCTCAGCCGCCGGTCGCGCAGGCAGAGCCTCCGTGCTCTTGTCGCACGCCCGGGAGGGCCCGGCGCCCTCGGCCTTTGGAAAACCGTGTGTTTAACGGAGCTGAGGAAAGCAGCGACCCGGGGCGCCTCAGCGCCGGGAGCCACCGCCACAGCCGCGGGAGGCAGCGCCTGCGGCACGCGCGGCGACGGCTCCCGTGCCCGCCGCGCTCTGGTCCGGTCGCGCCACAGTCCTGTGCCCGCCCGGTCCCGGCCATCGCGGCGGGGAAAAGCGGGCAGCGCCCCCCTCAGCTCCCGCCGCCGTTCTCCTCACCCGTCCCGAGCCGCCTCTCTCTCGCAGGAGGATCCCACCAAGTCCGCGCCGCTCTCTCCGCCGCCCCGCCGGCCGCCCTCGCCGCCGGAGCCGAGCGCGCACTACCCGCCCCCTCCAGCGGGGGAGGGGGCGCCGCGGCAGGGCCGGGCCGGGCCGGGCTGGGCCGGGGAGGAGCCAGGCGGGGGGCGCTCCCACAGGTGAGCACGGGGATTCCCGCCGCTTTCCCGCCCGCCCGCGGTCTTTGGTCTCTCTGAGGGAGCGCGCTGCGCGCCCGGAGCCCCCCGGCAGTCACCTACAATCGCAAACAGAGGGGAGAGCGCCGTGCTCCTCCTCAGCCAGGGCTGCGGCCAACCGCGCCGGGACGGAACAGGGTTGCCTTAACAGCCCTCTGAAGAAGAAACCCAGCCCCGGGCCCGGGTACTCTCGGCTCGAGGCCGCCTGACAGTCGGGTTTGTTTTCCCTCGCCGTGTGGAAGGCGGCTGGCGAGCCGCCCGGCCGGCGGGAAGGGCTGAGGCAGCGCAGGGACGGGGCAGGGCGGGCGCGCCTTTGGCCGTGAGGGGGAGGCGAGGGAAGCACAGAGAGCGGGGCTGCAGCGCTCCGGCGGGGCTGCGTGCCCGTGCTGCTCCCAGAGCAGCGTCACAAGCACCCCTGGGCACATCTTGGTGCCTTGGGCACTTTGCGTGCTTTCCACACGCTCTTCAGCTAGACTGGAAATATCACAAGGTGATTCCAGAATATTCTACGCATACAGTACGAACTGAAGTGCTGCCATACTGCAGCATCTTTCCCCTGATCCATCAGTGAGGGAAAGATAGTTGGTACAGACTTGGGGTTCACAGGTGGCGTCCAAAAAAACGCAAAAAACAGTGTCTGCAACCATGTCACAAGCAATGGGCCTCAGACAGTTTTTTTCCATGCTTATAAAGTTGTTCTCAAGGTTTTAACAACATAAATCAAGGAGCATTGTCAGAAGAAAGGCTATAGTGAATCTACAGAGAGGAAAAAAACCACAACAAAATGTGATATATCCTTGACTACAACAGAAAAATGCTGGGCAGTCAACATGAGAAGGAAAAATTTACTATATGAGTCGTGAAAGCCATGTCAAAAGTTATTCAACAGGAGGAGCGTGGGTAGGAACATATCCTCTTTTCAAATCCATCAGTGCTGGAGATCACTGCTCAAATTTCTGTCAGAGCTGCTGTGGTACCTGTTACATGTCTATGAAAAAAAGTCCAATTAGCAAAGACTAATGTGTGTATATATATATATGGAATTTTATATAATTGTATAAACCTTCTGTAGAGAATGGCCCTGTCTAAATTAGAATGTAAGAACAGAAGAGGTTCAACTGGAAAATGCAGTGTTCCAAATACAACATCAGTATTAACACTGTTGGAGCACTGTATCCAGCTTCGGGTTCTGTCTTGGGAAAAGAAAGGTAAAATTCTCACAAATGTACACCAGAAAATTAAATGCATTCTAAGAATTTTTAAAAATATGAACTTTGGTAGTATTACAAGTCAATAATAATAGTCCATAAGGATCTATTGAGTCCTGAAAGAAATAGTCAAAAGCAGAACAGTGAGACAGTAGTGTCTGACAGCAACTACTTGTGGTAAAATACTATATTGATGGTTCATCAGTAGAAAGAGCTGTTAACAGTAGGAATTGCACAAATTACAAACAGTTCTAAGGAGGCAGCTAGTGAGGTGTTTGCAGATAACTGGCAGTGTTTGCTGAGAGGATGGAAGTATTCAGTGTGGCAGGGTCTGTAAAGACTTCTGTTGCATGTATGCATAGTGCACTGATTCTCCCTTATGATGGTTATTGAGAAGAAAGTCATAGATGTATGGAGTTTTCTGCCCTTAGTAGTAACAAAAAATATATTCATGAGACAGAACATCCCAAACTTGTGCTGCCATCTTGATCTTTTATATACTTTGCCATTTAACATTTGTTTTTCATATGCATTTTTTCTACATAACCCCATCATCTTGGAACTGTTTGAGTAAAAGATGCATAGAGTTTACTTAGCTCCTTTCCCTGTTATTTTTGAGAAAGCACACGAAGCTTATACCCTCACCCCATCTGAAAAAACTGGTGAATGAATAGAAAAGAAAGTAATTAAACTTTTTTTCTTCAGTTATATGAGTTGCGTGGCAGCATTTCAGTTGAACTCACAGATATTATACAGACATTTATAATGGCTGTATTTTATTACAATTAGAGTGTTAAGAAACATGCTGACAGTTTGTTCAGCCTCGTACTGTAGTTTGGTAAGATGTGAAGGAATTGCACTTAATAGAAAACAAAATACTTAATTAAAGAGGTGTATACACCTATAATTTTCACGTTGTTGTTAAAGGTTAATGAAGACAGTGTTAATCGATGGTGTTGTACAATAATACATTTCCATTGAATTGAGATGCAAACCAGAAAAAGAAAAAAGAAATAAGAATAATTTTTTAAAACAACCAGTCTATGATGACTACTAGTCATTACTACACAGTCTATAATTAATTTTTTTTCATTATATAACTCTCAGGTAACAGCTTAGGAGACAATTCAGTTGCTATCTGTCATGCTCAGCATTAAACTCCTCAGAAAACCTTTCTCTTGTTCTGTACTGAGTTTCAGGAAAATATGCCAAGGCATTTTTTGGTTTTTTGTTTCTTTTATTTCTTTCTTTCATTTAAATTTATTTTTCTGTATCAAAGATGGGGGCTGGCAAAAAAATAAAAAAGAAAAAGATGGGACAAGCACAATTGCTAAATTACTTCTGTTGCTGTGAGCATCCCAAACCAAAGATTTTTGACTGGATTTTCACAAGCTCTATCCTACACTTCTTGAGCCTTTAGGAAAGTTTATTTTGAATTGTGAGCTTTCAATATTTCATTGAAACTGTAGTTTAAGTCAAACATTTAGTCAAACAATTTCTTACAGATCTTTGGCATATTCTGAACATGAGTTTTACAAGTACTTGGTTACACTAATGCTGCAAACATGAATTGTTCAGTAAGAACCATAGCCCAGCTGGAATACTGCAAAAGTACAAGGTTATTCAGTATTTTTTGAAGGAATGTATACAAACCCAGCAATAAACTAAAATTGCACTGAGGACAGACTTAGGGCATATGCAGAATATCATCTCTGTGCAGGCTGCCATTTCCTTTCCTACCCCTCAGCCAGTTATTTTTCTTTTCCTTGCCTTTAAGTGAAGGTTTTGGTCCTTGTTTGCAAAACTGGTTCGACACTATGATTGATGTCTCTCTGTTCAGGCAGTGTATTATCAGGCACTTGTGAAGCACAATACAAAATGGAGTTTGCAGCTGAAGCAAAAATAAACAGTAATGCCCCAGCAGCCTGTGCTGTAGATTAATTCCAGCTGCTGGCTACTCTAGCACACCTCGGGAGCTGAGCAGCACTCCTGCATTCAGCTCTGCTTGTGCAGTGAGTCCCTCTGTGGTGAAAGCCTGGTGGATCTGTGCTGTGCTTGGCTCCTAGCAAGATGCATCTCTATCTCTCTGCTCTTCCACTACACACTTAACTAAGTTTTGGCACTTCATTATAGTCCCCAATTTCTTTTCAGGAAAGGATCTAATCCAATAATCACTGTAGAAAGTAGGGGGGAAAACAGTCTGGTATATCATTCCATTGAAGCACTGCTTCTGGCTTACCTTTTACAATACATGTTGGAAAATTTCTTTATTAAAGATTAGATGTCTGTTGCTTAAGAAATAGTGGTTATTCTTCTTACTGCTATATTCAGTAAGCTACTAAATAGACATATTGTGTTTCTTGAAATAAGAAACAGATAAATCTTAAAAATTCAGGTCTTTACTTTCACAGAAGGAGATGAGGCATTTGAAGAAATGTAATTACACACTCTTATCAGATGCTTTCTAATGTATGATCTCTGGTTTTTCCTCAAATACAACTTACAGAAAGAGGAGGCCTTTAACTTTCTACCTTTCTTACATTCCTCCCCCCCTTTTCACAGTGGACCTTCTCTCTCTCTCCTCTTTCTTCCTCTTCTCTGTCTCTTCCCCCCTTCTTCCCCTCCTCTCCCCCTTTTCTGTTTGGGGGTAGCCCATCTTTTACATTTCTCTCATTTCCCTCTTCTCCCACATACAGCTGTCAAACACAGGGTACTGCTGACAGAACCCAGAGCACAGGGTTCTCTCTATCTCTTACCCTAGCACTCCATGTGCTCTAAAACACGAATAAAGCCTAAATAATCCTAGCCATTAGGCCTAGCCATATATTCAAGAACATATTTGCATTGCAAGAGAATAAGACTTATTAAATAAAATGTATAAAATGACAGAGTAAATTGTAAAACAATAGATTTATGTTTTCAGATCACTTCGACACTGGAAAATATATCAGCTAATGTAAGGAAAAGCTTAGGAGATGAAGATTTAAATTGTAACTTGTCTTCTCTAGGATTTAATTTCATCTTAGCTCAAGTTTACAAATACTCTTCATGTTGAATATAAGACTGTCCAATTATTGACCTTACTTATGTACATAGAAATCAAGAGTGAGATGAAGAGAAGATACCATTGACTTTAAAAACTGTTGAGGGGAAAGTACACACAGCAGAAGGGTTGATGATAAATGATATGATAGTTTCAATATTCATTTAAGAAAAAAATACATAGCAAGTAATTAGGTAAATAATTATTACTGATATGAATATAAGTTGAAGATTCTGGACACTGTTCAGCATCTAGCTACAATGAAGCTTTCTGATCTCCCACTCTTCTCCTTGGACAACTTTTGGCTAAATCTGCACTTCTTCCTTCACCTTAGTGACACAGCCTGACTCCCACTAGTCTTATTTCAGTCATCCTAGCAATGAAAAAAGTATTTTTTTTTTCCAGAAGGAGCCTGCACAAAGCCTAAGTACTACCAAATGCACCTACATTAAACTTCCAGAAACAATTGGAGTTGTTACCTGCTTGGCTGTGGTCTGTGCAGCTCTCCTTGGCCAAGCCCAGGCTGCAGGAACAAACTGATTTTTTAAGAGTAGGGTAGTCTGAGCCTCTATTTCCACAAATACATAAAGTTAATAATTTGTTGGCATTGTCAATGTATTTATTTGAATAAAGCTTAAAGGGTATATTGTTTCAGTCATTGCAGATGTAAGCATTGATTCATTTACCACAGAAATAGTAATGTAGTAAATGACGTGGTGTCTATGCTCTTTATGGATGTAGCTCTTATTTGTTTATAGAGAGATGAAATGTTCAATCACGTGGGTATAAATCTAAGCATCACTACCCCACGTAAAAATTAACTCTTTTTTTCTTATAGGCATGCATGAATGTCTTAGCAATTACGGTTTGGGGTGGGTTTTTTCCTACTTTTGGACAAAGGCAAGGAAGCGTTTGTGCACGCCTAAAGCAGTACCTGATCCAAACCTTTTCCCCGGCTGGGTTTGGGAGGAACGGCCACGGGCCTTTTGTGCTGTGGGGCAATGGCACCACCTGGTGGCCTCGGTCATTGTAACAGTTCGCTCCTGTGACACATTCCTCAGTAGCTCGAAAATAAAGATCAGGAAAAAAGGATTATCTTTAATATTTTTATATTTGTTTTTATTTCCAGCTACTTTTCTTAATTGGGTGAGGTAGTACCATTTAAACAGTTTCGTAAAGCAATATTTTCAAAGAGATGTAAACATTTTAGTAATGTCCAATTACTTTAAATATCAACTTAGAGATATTAAACCTTCTCCTTGAAAGAAAAACATCACTCCTGATTCACCTGCAGTAATTTAGCTATTGATGCACTGAAGACTTAAGAAAATAACTATCTTTTTGAATCTAGGAAAAACACAGAAATACAACTCAAAGGCAGGTTTTAGAGGATTGGAGTTTTCAATGCTAAAATGTACATGTATATAATAAGCATTCCATGGACAATTAAAATTTTTTGAAACTTTAAAGTTCCACTTATGAACTATAAGTACTCAATTTTCACAACTCTTACAAAAAAGTTGAACAAACAAATTAAATAAGCTCATGGGAACTAGTTCAACCTAGCCTTTACCATGGTTTGTTCCTCATTCTCCTTTGAAAATAACAGTGTTATTTTCTGTGTTTCTATTTCAGATCCCACAGCCATCCATTGCTTTAAGAGAGGAAGCTTACAGCCTAATTATAAGTCAGCACAGAATATATAAGGTACTTTAAATTATCAAAGACGGAGGCTTTGGTGATGCAATAGATTTTATCTTTGGCATTTATGCAAAGTCTGCTCATTTTTACCAGGAGAGATATGTTTATGTAGATCTGGCACTATGCTAATGAACTAAACTGCTACTCCAGTTTTCAGTTAATACTGTTTGTTTTAGGAAGAACTCTTTCTGGTTAGTGTTTTGTGACTGTAGAGGGTGCTCTAAAAATACTGGAGATGGTAATAATATGTGGCAATCAGTTTCTTTTTCTGTAAAGCTTATCAATGTTAGTATGTTTATATTTAGCAAAGAACACTGTAGAGCTAGTGTGTTTTATTTTTGATGTGGGCAAGAGTCACTATCCACATTTGCATCCAAAAACGTCCCTGGAAACTTTTTCTGGATTTAGTTTATTTTTGCAAGTATGTTTCTGCCAAACAGTGATAGTATCTTCTGAGAAAACTATTGATGTGCTCTAAAACAAGTTGAAAGAAATACTAGAGTGTATTTTTAGTTGCAAGGCCATTGAGAGTTGAATAAGAGCTTATTGTTCCGAATAAGCCATTTAAATATTTTAAAAAATCCTTAGTTACATGAAGTTGATGCTTCCACATTGTGCTATCTGGTATGCTGTTGAGAAGGATTTAACTTACTTTTACTTTCATTTTCTATATTCAATTTTATTGATTGCCTTATCATACTCCCAAGCTATCTCTTTTCTTATACTTTTTAAATTGAATTAACAAGTGAAAAAAGTTCTAGGTGCAATAGACTAAATCAAACTGTATCCTGCTATACTTTTTCCTCAACAATACAATATTTTTTTAAATATAAAATTTTATGTTCCATTCAATACAGCTGAGAAACAATCCTGTGTACTTATAAGTGTTGCTTCTTTCCAGTGAGAGTGGAGTAAAAACCTCAGAAAGATAAGAATTTCGTTTTAATAATCAGAACTGCCCATTTTAAAGCAGTGTAAGGAGGACTAATATTCCCTAGGTCAAGACCTTTAGTGAGACCAAGATGAAGCTACAGACTTGTGGCAGCCCTGCTCTAAGTCAGACCGGGCTGTTGAAAACCCTCTGCTGGAACTGCGCTGCAACAGCAGAACTGCCCTTTGTCCTGAGAGGTCACTGGACTGGCAGGAGATGAAACAGATACTGCAGAAGCAGAGTTTTCCCGATTCAAACTTTTCCTAGCAACAGCTACTCTGCTTCTAACACTGGATTTATGTATTTATCCTGAGATGATACTGTTAGATGTGAAAATCTAAGATTTCACCAGTAACCACTCACTTGAGATTCAGTGGCACAAAGACTGTGACTCTTCACTTTTACAGCAGCTCTACTGTAGGCCCAGTTTAGTGCACAGAAGTCAGTGCAGTTTGTTTTGCCTGGGGAAGCCCTCTGAGCATTATTTGGCCAAATGCAGCAGCAACTATTCTAGGGAGATTTTGCCAAGACCAGTACATTAGGAAACCTTGTAAGCATAGACCAAGCTTAATTTGCTGGCTTCCAATTTGATGAATTTGTCCTGTTCCAGTCTCCAGCTTCCACATCAAATTCATCACTAGCAACTTGCAGGTTAGATCATGTCTGTGGATCATTCAAAGGGGACTTGATTTTACCTAGGACTGTGACTGCAGGCTTGCCATAGTCAAATGAAATTCTTTGTGAGGGCTGGCAAAAATTAATTATCCCCACTCATCAGGCAAGTCTCTTCAACAGAAGAAATGTTGATACCTGAGGTCTGATGGTGGGAAATATTTCTGTCATAAGTCATATAACAGGGGAATGCAATGATTGGCCAGAGAAAAGGATTTTGTCTCATGGGGCTTTCCTCCTCAGGATTAAGTAGAGATTTGACCAAACAAAACCTAGGCCTCTTCAGCCTTAAATACAGAAACTATTAAGACAAATAGTCATACTTAGTTCTCTTTCCATTCACAGTATTTCTGGTGGGCAGTGTTTTCACTTCCCTAGGAGAAACTAGAAGTGTTTCCCCTAAACATCCCTTGTACTGAGGTTCTTAAAATGGAAAGTTAGAAATGCAAATCTTATACCCTCAAAGTCAAGACTTGAACACAGACTTCCTCTGATGACTAATCTTCTCTTCACTGAGCTATTAGATAAAACAGATAATACTTTTCCTCCCATTTTGTAAGAACAGGTTGACATAAATTTCTAACTCTTGGAGAGAGTTCAAGAATGTATTTTGTAGATTTTCACACCTCTGTGGTTCACATTAAAGGACCAGAATATCAGAAACAGATGGAACTCAAGACCCATCATCTTTTCTTTACGATGGCCAGTCAGGATGTAACTTATCAACTTTAGTAATTCCTGTAGTGGATTCTCTTTTCCTGAAGTATGAAAGGACCAATGTACTTCATTCGGGGTTGGAGACTCCACTACACAGCAAACATCACAATACCTCTAAGCTGCAACCACCTACAAAAATTACCCAACACATTCTACATTGAGTCTGCCTTTACTGGTTCACTTTTTACAGCACATTCTACAATTCTAGAAAAACTTAAAAGCTCAGGGAAAAAACAGTCTTGCAATGTACAATAGTTGTATATTTCAAGCAGTGAAAGCAGTAAATGATGCACATGCTGGAATGACAATGAGACAAATGGAAGTTTTCATTGGGAAAATGCAAACCAGAAGACAGATAGTTTGTTTTGCTTTAGGCAAAGCATGAATGCAAACATTTAAACTGGAGAAACTCCCCTTTCCTTCTGTGGCCCCTCTGAGTCATTATATTAATTACTTGGAACTACTTACCTACTTCCCTTCATTTAGGCCCCAGGTGCAGAATCTGGGTACAGAAAATTATTTTCATTCTTTTTTCTGGAGTGAAAAAACAATACATGGAAACACTCATCATTTCCTCCCTGAAATCCATGAAGGTGAGAAGGGGTGGCATCCTAATACATATATTGTGTTTTCCTGTTTTTTAATACCCTATAGCAAAACATAAGAGTGGAGGGGTGTCAGTGACGTTTCTTTTCTGAGGTACAGTGAAAATATTTGTTTCGTTTTGTTGCATTAGCAGGGACAGCTGCAAGTGTTTGCACTTACACATCTTCCAGTACTTCACTGAAGGGATACCCCTAATTCTTGAAGAAAGACAAATACCTCATTTTACAAATTTGCTGACCTGTGCTTATGCAGTGGCTTTGACAGCCTCCTTCTGTGATCAGTGGATTACGCTGTCTTTGAAATGTGTCCTTGTCCAGCCACATCCAGGCATACACTTTTCCATATGTGAAACGAATTAATGGAGGCATTAAATGTTTAGAAAATAAACAATGAATCAAATTAGAATTATTTTTTTTTAATCATAGAAGAGGCTCAAAACCTAGATTTCCAAATTAGTAGCAAAGAGGTTCAGTTTCAAAATCTACAGTTCTTTTTGGCAAGATAGCCATGTCTCAAAGCTCTTGCTTGGAGTTTCATTTCTAACTTCCCTCTGGGGAAAAAATAAATTAAACCTTTCCTTGTACTCCTGTTGAGATGTTCTTCTGCTCTTTATGATTTCATAATGCAAACAGCAGACTGTAGGACTTGGGCTGTATAGATATCTTTAAATAATAACTTACAAAATCTATGGCTATTTTCACACGGTGTAGTCAAGTTCTCCCTTCCTAATAAAGAGTATCAGTCAATCCCAGGGTAGCCCAGGTCATCAGGGGGTGGCTACTGAGTTTGGCTCCCCTTGTCACAGCTGCCTGGCAGTGGTCCCACCCTTGGGAACAGCCAGCTGGCTCTGCTATGCATTTCAGCTTCCTCTGAGTTTGCATGTGGACCTGTGAAGCAGCTGAGTGTATTTTGCCTGATCGGCTTATTTGTTGTCAATGTAGAGAGTTTTCCCATTGCCATGAGTGCTGATGATGCAATCAGTTTTCAGCATGGCCCCTCTGCTCTGTCATTTCTGCTGCTCTGCACTGGCTCTTCAAGAGATCAGATCTGTTTCACAGATTTTGCTTGTTTTCGAGTCAGTTCAGCACTTCTCTGTTCTGATATGGCTTGTCCAGATGCACAAGTTTCTTTTTGCAATCTGCCAACTTTTGGCCCCGGGCAGACTCAGACTATGAGAAAGAAGAGTCCTTCCTCTATGTTCTCTTATATTCCAGCTGCATACCTGTGAAACTATACAAGCTATAGGATGACCCTTCATTTAGAATATCTTGTTAGAGCATCGATGTGCATGTTCATCATTAATGACACATCTCAAACTTTACTCAGAAATACAACTCCCTCATGGAGCTGTGAGCAGTAACAATGTAAACAAAAGCAGCCTCTTCCATGTTCACCCTCTGATGTCAAAAGAGGAGCATAAGTAGCATCTGCCATAGGAACAGAACTTTAAATTCTGGGGTGTAAATCCATGTGTTCAAGGATTTTCAGAGGCAATTTTAGGATTAATTAAGGAGATACCTTCAAAATCAAAAAACATTTTCTTGAACTTTTTTTTAAAATTAAATAGATTATGCATACCCAAAGTATGCAGCACTTTCCATTCCCAACTAATAATCAAGTCTTCTTCTGAAAAATAACGTTACTTTACCTAGTGAAAATAAGATGATATTGTAATTCATTTAACTATTTAGTCATATTTTTAATCCCATCAGATTAATATCCTCTTCTATTTAGCTACCTAGATGAGGGAAAGTGATAGTGGTAAAACCGTATTTGAATATCTGATCTTTTTTATTATATGTTGTCTTCTTATTCAGTAGGACAGCAATGGAAACATTGGTACTCATACCCATTGCTTTACACAACCTCATGATCTTAGTTAATTTCAGTCTCAGCTCAGTAGCACAAGTTTCACAAATTTGGCATTACAAAAATCTCTTCAGATTATTTTTAATCATTCTCAATGTCTGGATTTTTTCTGTGATTGCAATATCCTTACGGAGATGTGAATTCGAATGAGGAAAACCAGTCCATTCCCAGATTTCAATATCCAATGGAGATGAATTTAAGACCTTGTCATGAGTCAGTGGTGGCCTTTCTAATGTGGATTCCTGCTAAGGCAGATCATTACTCCAGCTTCAACACTCCTCTCACATTTAAACAGTGGTATTCACAGGCATAGAAAGAGACAGTCAGTTCTTAGAGCAGCTATTTCCATTCACTTCTGAAGAAAGTATCAGATGAGGTGCAGCTATGCCTACTGGATAGGTGCTTAAACAACCACTTAGACGCGGAAGCCATGGCCGTAATCACATCTTCACGCTGAATACTTCCAACAGGCACCAACAAATTTCATTCAATGCTCTTCCAAACTGCACTACTTGGAGTCATCTCATTTAGCATTAATTATTTGGTTTTCAGCTGTACTCAAATTCATCTACTCTAATTGATTGTTCATGACCTTCCAAATCTTGTTGCAGCTTGTCAAGAACGTCCATGAGCATAGTCCATGTCAGTAGTTAGCACACTCAAATTTTCTGGCAGGTAAATTTATTACAACAAACCTAGTCAGGATGACATCTGAGCATGTGTCCAGCCTAGGTGGACAGAATTACTCAGATTACATAACAAATTCTACCTATACTGCGTTCACACATTCTGATTCAAATTCCTGTTTAGTATGATGTGTAAAAACTCAGTGACGGTTAATATGGAAGTGTAAAAAGTTAATATATCTGGGAAAGAAAATAAATTTTAAATTGTAAAGTTGTGCTTGAAAGTTAATGTTTACCCTCTGCATGAAGTCTGTGATTCATGATTATTCCTACTATTTCTGATTTTTGCTTCAAATGAAATTGGGTTGATTATGAAGAATGTAACTGAATTCTTCTGCTCATTTATAAAGGAAGTCGGAATTTTTGGAGGATATAGAGTGCAATCACTATCATGGTATTTGAGGGCAGGAAGCTAAAGAGTCTGAGAGATCTTTCCCATAAATACAGTGTTCTTCAAGCACAAAAGCTTGGGAAGGAAACAATTCCTTCTAATTAGGAAAGTAATTTTAAGCAGAAAAAAAAGATGTAAAAGCTTAGGGACTGTTCTTGTCAGAGAGAGATGTTTCCGAGAAGAATTAGGGCAATAGAGGATTATTGTTTTGTTAAGCCTTTGATTGAGATCTCAGACTTTCATCAGTTTTGTAGCAGTGCAAGCAAAGAGATAGATCTAAGGCTCAAATGAATCTCAGAAAAGAGATCTTGGAGAAAGAAATTAAAATAAAATAATTTAAAAAAAAACAAAACAAACAACCAGACCAGGATTTATCTTTTGGGTATTTATAACACCCCGTTTATAGCCAAAGGGAAGCTTTTCTGTCATCACCCTGTTACTTCTAAAAACAAAGGGGAAAAAGTGTTGCTTTTGATTTCTAAAAACATTGTGTTAGTTACTTGAAAAATTCCAGCTAGAGCATGAAAGATCCTTTGGAAGAAAACTCCAAAGCTGTTGTTTAGAAGCTGCCCTGGGTACAGTCAAGATTAAAGCCCTTAATGAAGGCAAAGCTTACTTATCTGATCAGATTTTAGCATAATGGTCTAGCATGTGATATTATTTTGTAAAAATTACATAACTTTTTGTTTAAGAGCATACTTTACTTTCAAGCAGCACAAACAACATTTTTAACTTGTTCAGATCCTTGAGAAATGCGAGCAGATTTGAAGAAAAAATTTGAGTATTTGTTAACAAAAGAAAATCATTCCTTTCTGTGACTTGGTTAAGATGAAAACAAGACAGGAAACTAATAAAAAGGATCAGAGAACCTGGAAATAAATGTTGACAGGCTTGTGCACTGGCAGTTTAAAATCACATATTACTAAGCATTAGCTTTCTGCTAAAGTGTTTGCCCACAAGATTGCCTTTCCCTAGGAAAGCTAGAGATTACCCACAACTCATTTGTGTTTGCAGGTTTTCTGTAAGTATGTGTGGGCACATCCTACCATTTATCAGCCACAATGCACTGAGGTCACAAGTCCCCTGCCTCATTAGAAGACAGTGAGCCAATTGAAAAACAACTCTGTTCTCCCGAGGAGCATCTGGACATCTGGTGCAGGAGTAGTCTGCTTAATTTTGAAACAGACTGATCTGGGAAGAAACTAGGCAGTTAGACAAAAAATAGGTAATAAAACCTTGGATATACAGAGTTTTCCTGTTTTGACAATAGAATTTGTGGATTACAGCTCAAAGCTTTTTAGGGTTTCTCACACACTGAGAAATAGAATTTAAAACTTACAATATTAAATAGTGGAGTAAGAAAAACAAACGCGTGACCCTCCACCTCTGTGGAAATATCTCAGGGCTTCATGAAATCATCAACTGAATATTGAGTGCTGATAGACCCAGCACACCATGATGTGGGAGCATTTATCATCAGGGTGTTTGTTACTGTCAGAAAACAAAGGCTGAGAAGGAGAGAAGGTGGTGGCTTGGCTCCTTATGTGCCCAATATAATGCAACCTGTCACATTAAAGCGTTGCTCATAAGCCACAATACAGGCTTGTGACAACTGCCAGTGCACTCCTACAGGCATAGTGTGAGTGTGCCTGCTGCTGGCTGCTGTCATGCCATCCATCTCACCTTTTGCACGGCCATAAAAATACAGTGCTAATTCCTGCACTTCAGATGCTTTTGGCAAAAATATTTACTTCATTAAACTTTTCAGTAATCTGTTCTTCCATTGGCTCAGGGAAACTGCTCTTGTATCTTGCAAAAATTGCCATTATATACAGCCTTTTCCACACCAAGAAACTGCTTGCTGTATTTTCACTCATCTTTAAAAGGGAAATAGTCACTAAAAATTTTGTATTTGAATGCAAACTTCAAGAGTTTTGTGCAAAATGGTCCTCCAGAGAGCACAGTGAAAACAGTATCTCTTGGGGAAGCAATGGAGAAGCTTTCACCAGCACTGAGAATGCAAACATTCTTTGCTCCTATAGCCAAGTGAATGATCGCTATTTTGTCACACAATATACTCAATCAAAATGAAATTACTCTATTATTCCTTTTTCCTCCTCAAGATGTCACGTTCCCTGTTGAATATTAAATTTATTCTGGTTAACCAAAAAACAGCAGAGCTACCCAGCAGGGAAAACACTGCGTTGCCAAATAAAAGGACACTGGTCTGCTGCACCATGATCTCCTGCTGATGTAAAATAATAGAGTAAAATGGATAGCAGCACTCTTCTGTCAGCTTAATGCTACAACTTCAAACTTCTGCATGAGGAAAAGGCCAAAAGAATGTTTAAACAGTACTCCTTAAAACTAACTTTCCTTTCTGCTAGATATAAGCTAATTAATGTTTTGTTATACTCTTAACTAACAAGGTGGGATGAGGGTTTGTAAAGCTCCTCCTACCACATTTGTACAATGAAAGAATAATACCCAACAAAGAAGTGTTTCTGCTGTTGAAAGAAGGGAGGGGAAAAAACGGAAACCAACACGGAGGTAGAAGAAATTAAATGTATCTTTTCCTCCCTCTTTGCCAGCTGTACAGAACTCAGTGATGGAAACAGAGTGCCACATTCAGTTACTTCCTTCCACAACACACGGAGCAGCAAAGTAACTGATGTTGTTGCCCAGTTCCAGAAACAGATGTGGTTTGAGTTTCTGCACACATGGGCCTGAGTGCCTACGCAGACTGAGGTATACCCTGCTTATTTCCACATGCTCATACTTGATTCAGGAGGACTACCTGTGACTTTTTCAATCACCCACAGCCTGTAAGCTGTTCAAGCGTAGCTCCAGAGCCAGGGTTATGCTGTGTCACCAGGAGAAAGGCTGTGATAATGCATGATTAGTCCAAATCCCTGAGAAGAAGCAAGACAGCTGGGACTACTAAACCTGGCACCGCTGGTTTGTAGTGATCAAGTTGTGCACTGGAGTAGGGAGACACCTGGAAGCCATTTCCTGCTTGTGAACTGTTCTCCCTCCCCCTTCCTCTCAAAGATAAGTGCATGCCATGTGGCTTTTGGCCACAATGAGTTTTTTTGAATTTGTAACATCAGGAAGGTTTGCTTTAAAGGCACAAATCCAGACCTTGCCTTGCATACAAAACTTCAAAAGACTGTTTTTTCCTCATCTAATGCCTCCCCTCCTCTCCCCCCAGTCTCTTCTGACTTCAAATTTCTCCAACTCTGAAAAAGTCTGCAATTTCATCTTGAAACTGGCAAATGAACTTTAACAGACTAGAGGCTGCTTAGGTTCTGGCCTTAGTTTTTCCAATGCCAAAGCCATTGATTGTTGCTTTCTAACCATACTTTGCTGACGTGCAACAGGTTAAGATCCCCACAAATGCACACACCCCCACCCTTATGTACTTGAAGTTTCCTTGGCTTCAAAAAGTAAGCACATATTTTGTCCATGAGAATGCCTTTGAGCAGTATCTCTTTTGTCAGCTAGGTTTCTCTTGTGCATTGTAAATCTTTCCAAGAGCCATCTCCTAACTTTTTTCTTCATATTATTTATTTTATTTTGTCTCTGGAAATGTTTCATTCAACAGAATGGTCACACTGTTTTAGCCATTGGGCAAGATGTTGTTTCCCCTGAAATCAACAGGGGCCACCAAATTCTAAGATGCCAGAATTTTTCACCTATTCTCTTTAAAACCACTGAAGTCCAGAAACAGGCAATGCTTTGCCAGTTTGAGACTGCTCCAGTATTCTCTTGATATTTTCTATGGAATTGTTGGTCTTAGAAAAATTAATAGCAGAGGTGGAACACTCCTGTGTTTTTGATACAACTTTATGTACAACCTCCAAATAATTAATTTTTTTTTGTTAAAAGAAATCTTAGTTTTCATTACTGAAAACTAGGAGTTTTTGGAAACAAATTCAGAAAGAGAGACAAATTTTAGTAAGCCAATAAAAATAGTTTTGTGAAATCTCTTATAAAATGCCACTCAAGTAGTCTTCAGTGTTTTGAGAAAATTATACCTAAATTTGTTTCAATATACACCACACTGCTGCAGTAGTTGTAAGATTTTACTAACTGAATTTCATTTTTTAACCAGTAATCTGTAGCTGCAAAGTCTGAATGCAGGCTTAGCCTTCAAATCTTGCTGGAGAAGTAGGACTTTATAGGAAAGTCACACTCTCCCTCTTAAGAAATAGAAATGGTAAGATAAAGTGGTCAGATAACAGAAGGGGCTGCCTCCCACCAAAGAAGCCAAACATGATATTACAGCCATCATGGTAGAGGCCTTACCAAGCAGAGCTCCATCCCACAACACCAGAACAAGAGAGGAGGGAAGGCAGCAGGGGTCAAGCAAAGTCCAAGAAGCAGGCGAGTTTGCAGTGGCAAGGCAGGTACAGCATCAAGGCAGGCAGCCTGCAGGGAGGGTCAGCCCAAGAACCATCAGGCAGGACTATACATGTGAAAGGAAGCTGGGAAATCAGCCCAGCTCATGATCTGATCAGCAGGGTCGATGGTCAAGCACAAGCACACCTAAGATGTAGCTCAGGCAGAGACTAAACATCCATGGCTGATCTTAAATGAATCTCCTGAGCCCATGGGCAGGGGTGTGGGTAAAGGCCCCAGGTGAGGCTGATCAGGGCTGTTAAACCCTATTGGTTCACTCAGGCCCCCTGATATAAGTCAGTGGAACATCCAGACTCATATTTTCATGCATAAGCAGGAAAAGAGAAGAATTATGATTGTGGTTTGACCTGTGCTGCATTTTCTGACCCCTGAGTGCCTGATTGCTCAACCACAGTATTACAGAAATGCTGTGTCTACTCATAGTTTATATAAACACAGAGGATGTTAAACAACTGACTTATGATGTGATACTTTTGTTTCCACTGAATTCTAGGCCATCTGTGTACTAAAAAATCTCTAGACTTGGAAAGAAGATCTGATCTCTGAAGTTTTTTCACTAAGTAGTTACAGATACTACCAGAGTATTCTGTATGTATACTTTGACATTTATATTTCATTCCTTTTCTCATTGCAGTTAAGCATCTCTTGGATCCCCAGGCTTGGTTGATACTTCTGTACTTTCTAAATGTCTTCCTTACTCATCTTAAGTCTAAAATTCTTTATTCATGTGCTGTTCAAATTATGAAAATTAATGCAATCTTGAAGACTTAGAGTTGCTATAGCAGAGTTTCAGGTCACCTGATTTCTGAGAAACAGTTTCATCCATGTCTATCCATGTCAAGCAATGTTTTCTTTTTCATCTTTCCTAGCTGAAGTAATACATATTATTATCTCATATTCTGGGACACAGAGCAGGATGTCAGCAGCATTGCAAGATAGAATTCCAACAGGCAGTCTGTACTTCTTGGAATAACTCCTGATCAGTATTTTAAGTGTCCAGTTGGCAAACTGTGTACCCCACTCTATAATTTAAAAATGCATGATTCTCTTGTTGGCAGAGAGAAGATCCAAAGCATACCAACATCTACCAACTTCTCACTTGGTAGTGAGAATTCTGGCAGACAGGATCCACTTCAGTGCTTCACACGAAGGGATCCCAGCTGACTGTTTCAGTAGTTACTGCAGTACGGTCAATTGCTTCCCTGGTTCTCTCTGACCAGGACTAGAAGCAAAAGAGTGACAACAGGCACTGTTCCAGGTGACAGGAGGGAATAAAAAGGGCACCACTGCTGGGTCAGCCCAAAAGCCCATCTAGCTCAGTATCATGTTGTGAAAAGTGCTCGAGGGTGGGTGCCTTGCAAGAGGGAAATGCTCTTTGGCTTTTCCTTACAAATACTATTTCCTTCACACCTCCTCTTTAGAGAACAGTGGACAAGACAACTGCATAAAAGCTAGTAATTCATGTTTTATGGAAGATAAAAGGAATCCAGATCTTGCTGATAAAAACAGCAAGTGGCTTCAGTGCCAGTTATCTCTGCCGAGGATATTACCTAAAAATTTTACACAGAAAGAATAGTCTAAATGAGGACATTACTCATAGCCATATCAAACTTCATAATCTGTCTATATTTTATGTCTCTAGCGGATCATAATACTGCTCTGTTTCCAGTCTGAAACTTTGTTTTGATTTGAATAAACCTAATATTAATTAAAATAGCAGGTGCATAGCAACACCTCTTTAGAATGAGTGTTTGATGCTAATAACCATGTTAAGCAAGACTTTGCTGAGCCGTGGCTTTCATCTCCGTCTGTACAATATATATGAGATGAAAAACCACTAACCCCTTAGCTTTTGGCTTAAGGATTGTGAAAAGCCTGTATAAAATCAATAGAAAAATTATAAATCTGTGAAGTTATGGGAGATCATTTGGAAAATAAGAAACATTCAATGTGATCAGTTGACTAATGTCACTGTACTCTGTATTTTTTATAATAATTCTGCCAACACTGGAAAAGCTGGACGTGGTCTGAGAATAGACTAATGCATGTAAAATGAACCAAACATTACAGAGAAGGATTCTTGCCCAGCATAAAAATGAAACAAGAATCTGGGCACAGACACAAGCAAACTGTAGTTGCATCTAATGGAAAATTGAGGGCTCACTAAATGGAAAGGTGAAGGGAGGGATTATAAGAATGAACTCCAGGCAGCCAGTGGATTCGACTCCTCTAGATTGTTGGGAGAAGGAAAAAGCTGCCTATCTTTGTCTCTTGTAATTGCTTTGTTCATTACTCTCCTAAATCCCCAAAACAAACAACAAACAATCCAAGCCTTCCCTTCATACAGATACAGATTCCACTTGTAAAAACCACTCTTGTCTATTTCTGTGCTTTTTTAACATTTTATCTTCTTACCAGGTTGAAGGTCAACAGAACTCACAAAGAAAATATTGTAATTTGTTTTGCTAGCAAACCAGTACTTTACTGGAGACACAATAGTGAAGTCTTCATATTTGACCTGAGTCCAGTTTAGAATTCTGAAAAGATAGCTTGGTTGTATCCAATGGTGTCAAAGGTCTTTTCCAAGTTAAATGATTCTATGATTTTATGATGGGTTTCTGCTACAACAGCTTCGATGTATCATTTAATTTCTCTTCCGGCTTCTGGGGCAAACCCTATACACTCCATTATTATCTTAAATCAAACAACACATAAATTCCCTGCATTGCTGAAGTTCCCAATTTCTTCATTATTCTAGTACATTTAATGTCTCTCGCTGACTCATCAGACCTGCACCTTCTGATAGGAAACACCAGCAAATGGCAGATATTAAGGAGAAATCCAACACACATGGCAGAATAAGAGGGATTTCTAAAAGCTGCTTATTAAATTCTGGGGTTTTTTAAACATTTCTAGGTCTTGGTTATGACTTTGTGTTAGAGGCATAATTGCATTTAAGCTCAGCAAGGAAACAGAATTTCCTTTTTCTTGATTTAGTCTCAGTTTGGACGAAGCTGTTAATAAGCTGAGTTCTGCAGAAGTGTCTGTGATTCCAGTGAATCCAGACACAATGAATGCATATTTTACATGGGTAAACCTGACTATTTGAAGTCAGTGAGCCTAAACTGTGTGGCATAATTAGAGGAATGAGCCTCAGGTTGCTTTGTCAAAACATTCTTTAATTGCTGGATTATAGGATTATTGGATTAGAAGATTAGATGGAATCCCTCAAAATCTTAAATTGGAGCACCCACTAAAGGAAGACTTCTCATGAATCTGAGTTATGATATATCTATAAACCTCACAGTTTGTGTAGATTGTTTCAGCAGTTGTTCAAAATACTTTCATGGTAGGACAATATGGATATATTAACTGTGTTTTCTCTGACCCTTCTTTTTAAACACATTTTTAATATGAAGAAATTTGGTAACTTTTCTTCATGACAATCAGTTGCCAGCTTCCACGTAGCCAGGGTGCTAGAACTGCTCTGAGCTTGGTCTGTGAATCATGCTGCTTCCTTGTCCATGGGATCTAAAGGAATCTTGATACCAGCCAGACACTGCATGGTATCCACCTTGCAGTGTGTGCTTATTACTTAATTACATCATGATCACTAAGCACAGTTATGGTTTTTTATGGCATTCTTATGGCACTTACTCTGTTGTCAATTCATTCCGCGTTGTACAAACAAGAATCACAACATGGTGCACTACAGGTGCTCCTCTTTTCTTCTCAGAGCAATGTCAAATGTGGAGTCTTCAAACATGGCACACAGAAAGTTATTCCATCATTCCAGCTTTTCTCATTTCCAGGGAACACTTTGTAGTTCACTCCTTAAAGTTTCGGCCATCAGGATTTCTCCAGCTGCTGGTGCTCCTCCTGCTTGGTTCTACATGTCACATACTGCACATATCAGGTATGAAAACCACAGGAAGTGTATATGTTTACAAGTAGAAAAGTAATGGCTCAGGGATAAATAGATGACCAGATAGGAAGGGAAACTTCAGGCCATGGTTCAAATCCTCCTTTAGAAAAATGCTGTGAAATTGGTCATGTCAGTATTGAACAGAAGTGTCTGGTAAATTCTGCTGGAGGTTCTGAAGCCGAAGAAGGTTTAGGGTCTGGATGTTTCAGATGGGACATTCAATGTAACAGTACTACATTGCTCTTTCCTGAGATGGTTTTGTAAGTATTAGGAAGCTGACTTTTAATTAGTATATTAAAGAGTTTGGAAAGTTAATAGTAGTACTTTGTTTGGTAATTTTGTGAAGCAAACAGAAGAGGACTTCTGTTCACAAGCAATATAGAAACAGCTGTGTTAACTGTATTCTCAAGCCATTAACTGAGTAGTCATCAGCACTTCAAAGTACCATGTTTCCATATCACTTCATATTTACACTGCTAAAATCACAGCATCCAAAATAAAAGCCAAAGCACTGAAGTGTCCCAGTATGATGAAGATCATGACTGTCTGAACAGAAGGATCAATATGGGAAGGTGTAAATCATATTCCTATTTTCTGGGGTGAAACCTCAAAACACTTTGGCACAAGTTTTGACATCTTTTAAAATCAATTATTATTTTTGTCACTGATTTCCACTAAACCCTGACTGTGATTTTTGAGTCTGACCATCTTGTCAGGATTTAACATACGTGAATAAGCAGAATTATATGTAGTCATGGCTTTCATATTTTCATATTGAAACTGTAGGAATAAAAAAGATTACAGTTTATCACTTCCATTGGTAACAGAGCTCTATAAAAAAATAAGTGCTTTCACTGAATTCCCACTCTTTCAAAAATTTCTGTTTGAGGTAGCACAGAGCTCACCAACTTCCTCTAAAATAGTGATCTGTGTTTTTGTTTAACCCAGGGGCTGATGGGAATACTTATATTATCAGATAGCATAAAATAACAAAATAAATAGCTCAACAGATATTCAGTGGGGTACATTTTTTCTATATTATGGGTGGCTTCTCACTACCATTGAATGGAAAGGAAAGCACCTGCAGAATCCCTCTGCATGCCCAGACTGGAAGGGGAGCCTGACTAAGTCTTGTCCAAGATCAGAAGCAGGGGAGTCTTGATCACAGGCAAGGAAGGGAGCTCAGTGTAGTCCAGGCCTTTTGCCAGCATGGCCTCAGCCTGCTAGCAGGGATTGCACTCTTCAGGATCTATTTTCCCACATTTTTCCACCAGTGTAGCTATACTGTCTTCAAAGAAATCCCCTAGTTTAAGTCAGATCATAATGCAGCCTTGAACTACCTGTCCTTCGGAAGCACTTATTTGTGTGAGACAAAGCAGCAGAACTCATACACAGAAAGCTACAACACATAGCCTGTAAATAGGGACAGAAGTGGGCACGAACCACTTCCCACCCCCACGCCCACCCTATGCCCTCACATTAACTGTAAACTGGAGGCCTTGAAATCCCTGGCCACTTCTGAATTGCTCTCATGGGTAATATTATCCCCAAAGAGCATGATACCAGCCACAGATTGTTTGGGGGGGTCACTAGAACAGCTGCAAACTTTATTTTAGGTTTTTCAGCTTCTTTGCCTCTTAAAAGACACATAAGATAACAGTCCTAAAGGTTTTTATATTATCAGGAATTTACAGAAAGAGAGAAAAGTGTAGAAAGTTCTATAGTAAGTGTGTGAATCCTACCATTTGGATTATAGAAATACTTTTGTAATCAAAAATATCCTTGCCGGAAACAGTTTCAGGTTTCTTTGGTATTTAGAAATCCTTTGCTAAACAAAGTAAAAATGAATGGTAAACAAAATCGAGTTTCCTTTGAGCCTGATGTTCTTGCAGCTGCACTCTACTTTTAAGAGCAACCTATTAGCAATTAATTTAGAATGACACTGGCAAGCAGTCCCCAGACTTTAATTAATATCTCTTTGACAAGCTCATAATCTTTCTAGTTAATAAAGTCTCCCTTAAATTAGTTTAACTCTGATTTCACTTATTGTTGTAAGCAATTGGCATCAAGTCTAGGGTACTTAACAGTACTTTCTCATTTCACATGTCTTTAGAAGGACAATTTATAGTTAAATTTTACAGAGTATAAAGAGTATTTGATGAAGGTCACACTCAATCCAGTGGCAGTGCTGGAAAAAAAATCTAGGTTCCTGCATGCCCTTCTGTTGTGCAATTGATTAAGCAATGGTGCTGTCTCCTGTCTCAGTATCTTGAAAGGAAAGGAT
This sequence comes from Rhabdornis inornatus, assembly GCA_013397075.1. Taxonomy (NCBI): domain Eukaryota; kingdom Metazoa; phylum Chordata; class Aves; order Passeriformes; family Rhabdornithidae; genus Rhabdornis; species Rhabdornis inornatus. The sequence goes on along the minus strand of VWZS01008407.1, from coordinate 555,508 downwards.
TAAATTCTGATTCCAAGTTACATAATTGTTTCTTTTTCTTTATGCCAATATCAAGATCTTAGAAAGCTATGGTATAGTACTGTAAATATAATAGAGTGAGTCATTAAATAATAAGTATCAGTATAGGACAATGCAGGGATCAACTTCTTATTTAATTTTAAGCTCTTAATATATTTCTGAAAACTTTGCCTTTAAAATTCTGTGTCCGTTTTACCCATATGTCTGAAATGCAGAACCAATCTACATGAGAACCTTATGCAGCCACATTACTATGTCCTGTGGAATAGGAGATAATACTGTGAACTGGAAAAGATGCTGAGATAAAATCTCCTTTGACCTCTTGGTAAGTCAACAACTTTTATAAAAGTGTAATGAAATGTGTTATATATATGCCTATTGCATACATCTATTACAAGGAAAAAAATAGCTGTAAAGAGGTAATTTTTGATGTGTAAGATCACATCAACCTACCTTTCTTTCTACTTTGCCTGCAAAAGAAACTGAGAAGTGCACAAATTACTGTCAGGCTTTGAGTCCGATAGGTGTTTTTTAGAATTGAGAAAATTCCAACTTCCAGATTGTGAAGTTCTAAACTGATTAAATCTACAAAGAAAGATCTTCTCTTTTTAAAGGTAATCAGTGTTTTGTATCTAACTAACACTGTAAGAAATGCTTATCTGGATAAGCATTAATGACTCTGCTGTAATATACTGCCAAGGGAGACTGGAGTAGGATCTTTTTTGAAGGTAATTTTTTCCAGGTGAGGATATTGCAGCCTTAATTTGCTGATTCACATGAATGGCTTATTTTAATGTTTATTTTTCTTGTAGGATGAAGCTTGAAGTGAAAATGGGGTATGAAAATAACGAGATTTGCTTATTAGTCTCCTTCAGCTTCAATAAATGTAAAAGCTTAATTTCAAAATCTGTTTCATTAGCAAGGACTAACATAATTAAGATGGCTGAGAAAGGTCAGTTTTATATGCAACTTAATTGGGATCCCAAGGCCAGGAGACATCTCACCATCTCTAGAAATCATGAGCACTCTATGCACTCCAGAATTGTTTCTCTAGAATACATAAAACTGAATATAGCATGTCCCAAACACTCTTCAGAACAGTTTTAGTAGCAATAGGCACAAGTCTGTACCACTGCCTTAGAATACTAACTTTGTACAAAGAACTTATTTTATGTTGCTTCCTTGTTTTTTCCTCTTCTTAAGTCAACAGGGTGAAAAAGAAAAGAGATGGAATAGATATTAGCTAGTGAGGAAAAGTGCAAAAATGTTTTCAGTCAGTAGCATGTTTTTCAGCTGAATTTCTACAATTTTTCCTTAAGCACTTGCTGCCTCTGTCAGTATTGACATGGGAACCAGAAGCCTTGTTGCTATTCCTGTGTTTCTGTGGCAATGATAATTCCATCCCAGAAGTCACAAATCAGAAAAGTTTCTTCTAATGAAACAGCAAATGAAACACAAGATCATCCTCCTTTCTCATGCGTGTTAACTGCAAAAAGTTTCTTTGCTCGGAATGTGGCTCTGATTACATTTCTCTATCCCAAAATAAACATGGTGCAAAAGAAAAGGATATAGGGAGGGGGGGAAAGCCTGTCAATGGGCCACCCTCAGGAAACCTCACAAGATCTACTGTCTGTCTGTGCAAGCCATGGAAGAGCCAAGGAAGTGATCCCAGCTTGGTGGTCTTATTCTTAATTAAAACAAATGAGGCTCTTTCAGCTGTTGCAGATAAATATTTGATGAAAAGAGACAGGAACAGATGTCGAAAAACTGTAGTAAATAAAGAATAAGACCAGAAGAGCAAATGTTACAACAGTATTTCATATTAAAAAAATCACTTTACAGATTTCTGTCAAATGTTTATTTTTACTAAGATCATTCCATAAGTGGGAAGACTAATTTTTTTTTTTTAACAAAGTTGAATTAAAATACAAATTCATATAGATAGTGAAAAAATTTTAAGTCAATTTGTCGCACATTCTGTGGTTAAAATAAGGGTTAGTTCTTGGGCCATTTATGAGACAGAAGACTTCAAAGTAATTTTTACACTTCCATGAGAGTTTATGTTGATTCTAGAGTCATTAGTAGAGTTTTGCTCCAAAATGTATGTTAAGGATGTACAGTGAGAAGGTGCCCAGCAAAGTATTATACCAACATCCTTATTGTAAGAATCTGTAATAATATTTTTAAGTCCATCCTTTATGAATGGTTAATTTTATGAGGTAAATTCAACCTTTTCCTGTAGTTGCAGCTCTGCTTATGAGTACACTTGGATCTAACTTTAAAGTCCACCTTGCTCTCAGTGGGATTTTATACAGGACCTCCATAGGTCCATTTCAGTTACTCCATGCCTTGAGGGCATTAGGTCCAAATTAGTTTACCTTTTAGCAAATGCATTTATAGCATTGCATGAAAAAAACCTGATATAATTGAAATAACTAAAAGTAGGCCATAAAAGAAAGCTGAGTCATGAAATAGAGGAAAAATGTCAGTAGCTGGCTCTTTCAACAATAACATCTACATTGTTAGCACCATATTGGCATTGCCTGCTAGTTTAAGGTCTGGTCTTGCCATTCCTGGGTAAAAATGATGTTTCCATTCAATGTAAATTAAAGAATGTGAAAGAACTGATTTTATAAGTAGGCCTTACAAAACTACTGAGAGAGTGTGAACCGCAGGAGTTTCAATGAAAATATTTAAAAATAATACGGTGATTTGGGCCACTAGAATCTGGATAAATTGGTATAATCTGAATTCTGAAAATATATATACTGGAGTTAGGAGTGAATGGAGTTCTGAAATATGGACCTGACTCTGAAGATGGTTGAGAAGAAAAAGTAAACAGATGACTGCAGTGCATCAGGGTCTACATGGGACACTACAGAGCTGGAGTCTCAACACAGCAGGCACAGGTGAAAGCAGAGAAACATGCAGGGGCATGAAATGAAAGTTAACAGGTTCAGATGAAAGATGAGGAACAAATTTTAGAAATGGAGGAAAAGAAACCTTAGACTGCAACAAACTTTCCATGACTGGAGGAAATTAAATCAGCTAGAATTCTAATGACTAGTTAAATTGAGAGGGATGGTCCTTTATAAAAACTATGAAGCACTTTGTAGTTTGCAGAAAGTTGAAATAAATGATCATAATTGTCTCTTCCAATTATCTCTTCTACCTCTTCTATTCTTCTATCTCTGCTACAGCACCTGCAAATTTGCAGTTTTCAGCATAATGTTGTATCCCAGTCCTTTAAAGGTTTTCTGAAGCTGACACAAAACTCCTAATCCACAGGCCATGCAAAACACCTGCCCTTACCATTGTTGCAAAATTCAGACAAAACCAGGTAGTTTCAAGTGCACTTGATAGTCTCAAGTGCACACCAGCGAGGCAGGTAGCTTTTAATTTGAGGATCAGACATAAAGAACTCAATGGCAACCTTGCTTGGTGCCAATTTACTTGTGATCTGATGGAACCAATCTGAACCCAGCAAGTTCCCTGAGATAACAGTTTGTCAATTTTCCATTTCAAAGGCAGCATGATAACTGAAAGCTTACAGATGTATCACATGGAAATCAAACTTGCAGCAAGCAGCAAACTTTCTGATAAAGGCCTAAGCCTAATTCTATTGAAGTCAATGACAAGCCCCAGCAGATTTCAATAGAAGTTGAGTGAGGCTCAAGGTGAGAAACAACTCTGAGAACAGTTATAATCAACTCAGTCCCCAGTTAGGACAGAAGAAATGTGAGAGGATTTTATTTTTGTGAGCAGGCCCAGGTTGAGAATTCACAGTGAGTTGCAAAGATCTGTGACACTGAGCATTTTAAGGGACCCTTGCAGAATCTGATAGGATTTGGCAAGGTCAGCATGTCCCCAGTTAGCCTGGTATTGCCATGCCCAGTGAGAACTTACATGGAACCTGACAGCAGTTACCCTCTTTATTTAGCCCCAGGCAATCTCCAGACTGTCAACAGAAGCTACAGCCAAACTCTTGTACTGGAACATAAACACACAGAGTGTGGCTGATGCAGCAATAAATAAAATGAGTGGGCAGAGCAGGGACAACAACTTTGCCTCTTTTTTTCTCAGCAAGTGTTGTAAGAACAGCAAAATGTAGTCACATCTATGGCATGGCCAGTGCAAGACATGAGAGAGGCAGGGAGCTGATACACATCTGCTTCTGTATGTCTCTGACACTGGCTGCAGCCGGAATGTGATTCAGTCTCAGATCAACAAACAGTGGCTACTCTGCATTCCCATGTATCAGTTGCAAAAAAAAACTCAAAATACCTGTACACCAGTTCTCTGCTACTGGAGTAATCCCCAAGCAGCGTTGTCATTCACAAAGGCAGAAACTGAGCAATTTCTTTAAGGAACTTCCCTTCTGTTTTTCAGAGTGCTAAGGAAATGGATGGGAAACATGTTTGGTGTTCCTAATATAGGTGACATGTTTTGTAGAGGTCTACTTCTGTAAAGACTTCTGTGATGGGTGAGAAAGAAGCAAAGAAGAAAAAGAAATTTTTCTCCAATTTCTTGTTAAAAAAAGCTAAGGAGAGGGCTCCAGAATAATGTTCACTGCTTTGTGCCTGTTCCAGAGCAGGGTAAGGCAGACGAAAATGAAAATACTTTCCATGGTTGTGCTACTCGGTCAGGATTTAAACTCAGAACTTCTGAATACAGCCCCAGTGCCTGAGCCACACATTCATTTTCTTCTCTGTATTCCCCCATAGTCTTAGGCCATGTGGCCACTGTTGGTGAAATGAAAAACAGGTGCAGATCCATGAACAGATGGGAGACCAGCCCTGGCTGATCTCTGGAGGATAATACAACGTTGTTTTCCAGCAAAGAGGATTCCAAAGAACCACAGAGGCAGCACCCCTGCCCTAAAACTAAAGCTGCTCTGTCTCACACTAAATGTTATCTTCACCAGCCCAGCAAATGGGAGTTTTGAGGAATGGTCTGTTGTCTATCAGCAAAGGACACTGCCTCACTGACCTCTCGGATTTGCAATATTGACGTCTCTGTTTTTCAGGCATGCCTATAAAGATTGTAGAAGACTAATTGCAATTCCATTCTTAGCAGTAACTGCAGCCAATGTTTCGAAGTTGCTGGAACATGAAATTTCTTCCTTTGAGTAGAAATCTTTGGAATGTCTAACTCTCAAAAAATGCCATTAGCTATATGCAGCATCTTTCTCTGGGAAAATCACTAGTGGTATGGGACAAATCTCCAGGTAACATGAATAATATGTTTGTTCTGGAACTGTGAGGAAAGATCTACTTTTGATTTCCAGTTCATGGGGAGCTGATGGCTTATTCCATAATATGTGGTTAAACAGAGAACTTGGACTGCTTTCTTAATGGGAGAGTGATAGTAGATTACTAACAGGGCAATTGCTTGGGCCTAAGCACAGAATGGAGTGCAAAGTGTTCCCTGCCTTGTGTGACCCACAGTTACTGTCCCAGAAGTATCAAAGAAGGCAGGGCAGTCCTCCCTTTGTACAGAGCACAACCCAAAAGGAAAGCACATGCAAGAGGACAGGGGGTGTCCTCCTCAGAGGACAACTCTCCTGGCTGTGAGCAGGGACATCATCTAGATAAGGTTGCTCAGTACCCCATCCAACCTGACCTTGGAGATTTCCAGGGATGGAGCATCTATCAACTCTCTGGGCAACCTGTTCCACTGTTTCCCTACCCTCATTGTAAAAAAAATTCTTGCTTGTATCTAGTCTGAATGTACCCTCTTTTAGTTTAAAACCTTTCCTCTTATCTTATCACAACAGGTCCTACAAACATTTCAGCTTAGATACTACTGGGTCCGGCCTTCTTTCTGTTTTTCGGTTTTGTTTTGTGCAAAAACACTCCTGTAGTGCTGTGTCCAAAAGAGATTATTTGTCCTTGCTAAAGCTGCTTTTACAGCAATAATGCCTGCCTACTTGGGCCAAGATATTTGAAGACAATCCATTTCCTTAGACTCTGGGGCACAAAACCTCATTTGAAAAAGTAGGCCAAAACCACACTGCTGACATGCATATTTTCTGCTCAGCTGTAAATCACATTCATTGGGAAAATCGATCTTGTCCAAGTTAGTCAGGTTTTCAAGGGAAACATTCTCCACCGATGACACAAACAGAATTAAACAACAAAGACCACCCAGGACCCTGGGAATTTCAAACTTCTTGGCCTCAGTTTCTCTGATTTGTTCTTCCCAGATTCATGTGTGCTCTTTGAGACAGAAAAGAGCATTTCCTTCATTTTGAACTAGTATTTGTCTTCCAGTGACACATTTGTGAAAGCAGCTGGTCCCAGAGGTGGAATGTTCCAAAATCCCATTTTGGAGCCAAGTACGTACGCTATGGAGTCAGTCATGACACCACTTTATAGAGAACAGACAATGAGTTTTGGATCTTGTGAGTACCTTTTCTCCCTGCAAGTAAGTTCCCTTCCCCCATTCTTTTGGAAACATCTCAGTCTGTATTGGAAACAGAGGATGTAATTTATTTTTATCGCCTTCCCTGTCAAACTGGCCAACTGCCACAGGGTTCTGCTTTCAGATAGAGCAAGAGGGAGAAGAATCACAATGAAGAACCATTCATTTCAGTGGCTCCTCCTCTGTTTCCTTATCTTATTTTGAGACTATCTATTGTGCTGTCTTATCACTCTTTCTAATCCTGCAAAACTTCTCTGCAACTTGACCCCTCTGCAGAAAGAGCTGACCTGCTTAGACCTCCGAGCTTCTCCAGTCCTCCTCCCATCCCCACAGAGCGTGTTGCTCCTTCATTTATTACTGTAGGGCTCCTTTTTCACTGCCTGTCTCACCCTCACTGCTCTTTTCCCTAGCTCATTACACTGCATTACATTTCCTAGCTGAGTGTACATACAGCTGTGTGGCCTCCTTGGGGTATGCGCAATTCCTCACTGTCCAGCCTGCCTTTGATGTCTGCTGCAGAAGGATACATCTTCTTTTCCATCTCTTCACATGTGCCTACTAATGACTCTCTTCAGAGGAACTGTTTACTGACTATCACTCTGTTTACAGTTGAATACAGCTAAACATTTGGTCTTCACAGTTCCCCTCTTCTACACCACCCACCCAGTTTCTTCTCAATTGTTGCAAAATAGATGTCTCCAAATCTCTTTATAAAGGCACAGATACAACATACATACTTTCCACACCCAGCCTCCTGCTCTAAAATGCTGGGTTTGCCTCACTTGCAGCAGTAGAAAAAGAAGCTATATTGGTTTTTTTGTCTTCTGGCCTCTAACAGAAAAGAAGCAGTGAAGCTGCTGTGAAGCTGCACAGATTCCTATCTTGGGTGCTGCACAAAATCCAGAAAGACCTGCAAGCATCAGACTCATGACTCATGACTTATGAAGAAATAATACAAACCCAGTATGAAGTACAGAAATATGCCCACTGAAATAAGAAGGACTATCCTATACATAAACTATGCATATGCATTTGTGAAATCAAGGGCCCTTGGGCAGAGGGAATTTTAATAGGCTAGGGAAGAAAAAATTACTTTAGCAAATGTGCAGAGAAGTTGTATGGTTGTAATGTAGGAGTTCAGATCTAAGACGAAAATTCCTTCAGATTTCCTCCTTATTCCATATGGAGCTTAAAATATTACTAAATAATATGAAATAAATTAAAGACAAATGTGGGATAAATTATGTTTTTTTCCAGTGAACAGATTATTGTCCATCATAGAATCATAGAATGGTTTGGGTTGGAAGCTGACTGACTTCCAGCCCCCCTACTATGGATAAGGACACCTTCTTCTAGACCTTCAGGTGGCTCAGAGGCCCATCCAGCCTGGCCTTGAACACTTCCAGGGATGGAGCATTCACAGTTTCTCTGGGCAACCTGTGCCAGTGCCCAACCACCCTCACAGGGAAGAATTTCTTCCTCGTATGTAATCACAACCTGCCCTCTGTCAGTTTAAACCCATTACCCTTTGTCTCATCACTCCGTGCCCTTGAAGAAGTCCCTCTGCAGCTCTCCTGAAGCCCTTTAGGCACTGGAAGGTGCTGTAAGGTCTCCCCAGAGCCTTCTCTTCTCCAGGCTGAACAGCCCCAGCTCTCTGGCCTGCCTGCATTGCAGAGCTGCTCCAGCCCTTGCTCTTTGTGGAAGAGAGCTGCTGCTTTACCTGATGGACGCAGCCCCAGCGCTGGGCCTGGAAGGAACAGAAGCTTTAAACTTCCTTACAACCCATATCTGCAGCAGCAGAAACTGTGGATGGGCTGGGGCCAAGGAAGGAAGGGCCAAGGAAGGAAGTTCAGGAAGGCCTGTGGAAGCAAGCACAGCCAGCTCAGTTCACAGTCTTCCAGCTGAAAAGTGGAGGGGTACAGAAACATGGGAATGAACCTGTGTGCAGTCATTTTTCATCAGTTATCCCAGATAGGAAAAACAGCCACACCAGAAAAACAGACGGCAAAGCCTGACGTGTCAATTTTGGTGTTATTCACACTCTTTTCCCTGATACTGCTGTAAAAGCAGAATCTGCATTTATATCCAAAACACTTTTTAATGAGCACTTTATCGACACATTTGTTCTGCTTCTATATAACAAGATAATGATGAACAGCTGGCTACAGATAATGACAGGCACTAATTTATATTGGGTTACTACCTTCAGATTCTGCAGGATGTTACCTTTTTTTCTTTTCATTTTTAGCATTCTTGCCCTCTGTTGTACTTGCATTTTATTATGCTCACATTTACTATTCTTGTGTGCTAGGAAAGGAATAAGCATTTTAAAAGCTTTATGTTTAATTACACTTTCAGCTATTAATTAGACACATAAACAAATTAAATGTACATTTAATTAAATGTTACTCGTTTGAACAGGTAAACTGGAAGCAGAGTCCATCAACTTTAAAACCAATATTGTGTGCATTTATCTTAATTAGTCAGATAGTGTTAGGGATTAATGAACTTCAACTGTTATATTCATAATCAGATGCATTAGCATTTGTGTCTTTGTGGCACACAGAAGATGAGTGCAGATGGGAGCTCTCTCCTTCTATGTATTGTACAAACAGAATGGGAGGTGCATCTGCAAGACTTTCTTTGTCACCTTGAAAAGGAAATATTGATACCTATTTAGCTTTTGCAGGTGGGAATTGAACATTCAAAGCATCATCTAAAACTTTCCCCTACCTTGTCATTTCATATTTACACCCAGGAGATTCCTTTCCACAGAGTGGCTGTTCAGTATCTTGAGAAGTGGATTCTCATTCTGGCACATCCAGGTTCTAATCTGAGTGAATAAAATTCATGAAGAAATATTAAGCCCACAAATGTCCTAAAGAACTCACCTGATTGTGCAAGCAGTTATTTCAGCAGTCAGAGAAAGTCATTTGGGAGCAGTCTGGAGCACCTGATCTGGCTGTGCAACAATTGGCTATGTGCTGTCTTCCCAGCAAACACACAACTAGGGCTGGTGATTAATTCTGCTTCAGTGATAAACTCATGCTTCTGATCATTTACTGGTGCTGGGAAGTAAAATGTGGAGCCATAACTCCTCAGATATTTCATTCTACAGATGAGTTTATAACTTCAAGTTTGGAGAATTAATTTTTATAATTGATACACACTCATTCAAGTTTATGAAGTTTCTGTAGTTGTATTGGACCATCACAAGTATTTCTTTTTCCTTTCTGCATCGTGGATAGAGAGATTGTGCATTTAATGCAACATCATGTGTCAGAACTTCCATGAGAGTAAGGAGCCACTTAACTTACTTGTATATAAAGAAGTGATCCAGACTGGGAAATCAGCCTGTTCTGGCATTTCCAAGTCTTCCTTTGACATCAAGGCACAGTGTAAAAGCATCAGCACAAAAAGAGAGTGAAAAATCCACATTACTAACTCATCAAGACACTGTTGTGTCCATTTTGTACAAGAGTTTGATTCCATTTACTTTGAATAATTTCCTCCTGGATTTTTTTTTAGGAGCTGAAATGTAGAATTTTCCAAAACAAACAAAACCTGGTATTGTATTCAGTGCTTTGATGGAAAGAAATTGCTCCAGCCATAGGATCTGCATTTCGTATGCTTTCCTGAAGGCCAGAACTAGCAGGGCTCTACATCTAACACAGACTGAACTTTGAGTTATATTGTTAGTTATTTTCTCATCCATTCAATTACAGTTGGCAGCAGTTGTTGTTGTTGCTCTGGCTGATATAGTTTATATTTAACTCCTTTTGTCTCTATATGTTTAGGTTTTACTATTAAAACTACCATGGATCTTTCCTGAAAATGAAACAGCCTTGGTATTCCTGTTTCTCTAGTTCACCTGAAATAACCAGAATTCCAAGTACTAAGCCCAGCCACTGACTTTCTAACAGATGTGCCCTCCAGGATCAGTTACAATTACTATTATGGGAAAGAATTTTATCTCAGCTGGTATAATTTTGTATAAGATTTTTTTTAAAAATCAGGTACTATTTGACAGATGTTATTAATTGCATCAAAACATCTTAAAAATTAGGAGAATTAAGAGAGACTTGAAAGGGATTCTATTTACAGCCCAGGCAATTTGCAGTTTCAGAGCCTGGTCTGGACAGTTTCTGACTGATACAAACAACCTGAGGTGACTGCAGTGAGCAGCTGAAGTACTGAACATGCACACACAGTGCTTGTGGTACAGTTGAGCAGTGTATTTGTATCTTAACCAAGAGAAAAACTCTCCCTTGTTTTGCCAAGGCACCCAGGTTGACAGAGGGATTAACTTCAGTAAAACAAAGGTTAAATATACAAAATGACCCCCAAAAGGCACTGACTTATCTGCTCTGTGGCAGCACAGAGCTGAGGGAGAGAGGACAAAGGATTGCAGCAGTCTCCTCTAGCACCGTTCTCTCCCAGCCTGGGAGACTTCCACCTCCTTGCCCTGGGCAGAGGAGCAGCAGGAAGGCAGAGCTGGGCCTGCCTTGCCCAGGAACTCCTCCCTGCAGCCTGGCTGGTGATGCCCTGGGAGCAGGGAGCCACAGCCTGTGAGCAGAGGCAGGAAGGTGCCAGCCTCCTCCTTCACGCCTGCTGGCCCCCACTCTTGATATGCTGCCAGGCTTTAAAGTGCTTTCAAGTTTCTTCCTTTTACAGGACATTTCAGTATCCACAGGCAAGGGGTATTAGGGTGAAGAAGGTATTGGTATCACAAACAAACAGCAAAGTTTACCACCATCTTGGTTGTCTTCTACACATGGTTCTATTTTACTTTTGGTCTGCCATGATTTCTAGATGCTGGGCAAAAATGTTTAGTTCTTGGGGAAATTTTAATTAATGAATAATCCAAAATCTTTTTAGCAGCAACTAGTCAGTAGCTGGAGGAAAAAAAGGTAAAAGTCCATTGTAAAACCTTCCCAATGCTTTAGATTTACAGGAGAGCTTTCCTACAATATTCCAAATGCTAATTCTAGAAGAACTGTATTTCACAAAGGAGTTCCAACATGCATCTCTTCCACAAACACACACAAAAAAATCAAATGGAAAAAAAAGAAAGAAATGTGGAAAAAAAAAGATGAAAGACTTGTAATCAGAAAGCATATGCAAACAGGACAGCGTAAGTGTGGTAAAAGAAAGGTAAAGATGGGAAATGGCCATTTTTACTCTCTCTGAAAGAAGCAACAAACTTTTAAGTCAGATTCAGAAAAGGGAAGAGGAGTATTGATGCATGTTCAAAGGCTGGATTTAGAATTATTACTGGAGTAAAGTTCAAATTGGGCATGTGTGCTGGGGAAGGCACTGATCATCTCTTCCACTGCTGCTGCTAAAGCCATTCTAAAAGGGAGCTGGACATGGCTGGGTCTGACCTTCCTTGTTTGGGCAGACCATGGCAGAGCTTTGTCTCTGTAACAAACCTGTGCCTGATCTGCACTCTGGGCACTGCATCTCTCAGGGTACCAAGGACAGACTGGGGAGGTGGAAGTGGTGCTGAGCACAGCAGCTGTACTGACACCCCACATTCAAACATCAGCACTGCACAGACAGAAGAGCTGGAGCTTTTGTCTTTGACGTGCTTGAACTACAGACTTCCTCCCCTAAATTTCCACAGAACCTACACAGATGTATCCATCGGTTCAGAAGTAACTTGGCACTGAACTTCCCTGCACAAAGGGGTCAGATCTAGGCAACCTTCTCTTCAGGACAGGCAGAGACAGAGGAGTGAGCAGTACAAGAGACTGTGCCTGTGGGATCAGCTGCTCCAGGTTTGCTGTCTGCCTGTGAATCCCCTTTCTGCTCTGCAGCAAACGTAGCTCAGGCACTGCTGCTCCTCAGGCACTGGGCACTGCTGGCCTGGCTTCACAGGAGCAACAATGTGCCCTGCTCCTTGAGAATGTGTCAGGCTTTGTTCTGATAAAGGCAGAAGAGAGTTTTGCCGCTCTTTTTCAAGCAACACATTGCCTATGAAGAGAAATTTAAAAAACTCACTGATTTACCATGTTAAAAAAAGATGGCACATTTATTGCTACATAAATGTTATATACATAGTGTTTTCTGTTACATTGACAGAAATTTTTTGAACTTCTTGCTGCTGGTTGGAAAGGTTTATCAGCAATACCTTGAAATTTGACACAGGGTACAAATCTGCAATAAACCAACAATGGAAACTGGAGAACAAGATGAGAAGCAATTCATCTCGGACAATTAGCTCTTACAATACTCCATAGGTACTACACGGTATGCTAGAACCCTACTATGGTCTTACAATGCTATTGTAAATTTCTGATATTAATGAACAGGTTATGGTAAATAACCCTACATTTTTACTACCTAATATAGTAAAATAAAGTAAGAAACTTTTTACTGAAAACTTTTTTTGATTTCAAAAATCTAGAAAGAGTAATATTTAGAATTCAAGAAATTTTCTTACAAGATTATTGTATAAAAGACTAGCTACAGTGAAAAATAAGCCAAATGTTTTTTTCTTTCTATTTTATGAAGGAAAGCTTCTGGGCATACTGCAAAGTCTAATATAGCCAAAAAGACAACAAGCTTAGAAGGAAAAAGGCCAGGCAGTGGCACGTGATCACTTTCACACGTCATAAGCAACAAATTCCGTTTAGCTGATAAACACTGAAATGAAGAACAAGGCCACAGATATAATCAGGTGTTATTTGATGATATATGCAAATTAAAGTAATAGAAATGAGTCCACTAATTCCACAAACTGTTTTGTTAGGAACCATCCAAAACATGAGCTTAAATTCATTAGTTTATTTTATCAATCCAGCTTTTGTTCTTTCAAATGAAATGACTTCATAAAAATTATAGTTTTGTTCCTGTTTCGTGTGTGAACCAATTGCCAGTGATGAAAGATGCACTATATAAACAATAGCTCAGACAACCTTGGCTTAGGAAATTTCCTCCCATGGTCATTGCAGTGGAAGACAGTTTCCATGGAAGTTCAAAGGGATTATAACCATTTCAACACATCTGTGACAAAGGAATACTTATGGACACTATTCTGGTGGAGAAACATTTAAAGGTTTAATGCTAATATGGCTTGGGACGGGGGTATTTGCATTTGATTCACACTATTTTTTCTCCACTGACAAGCCATACAACATGACATGATAGTTAACGTGTACAGGAAGGAAAAACTGGTGACCATTGCTCTTAAGATTCCATTACGTAATAAGCCCACCTTGCTGGTGGTTATATCATCACACTACCTGCCACGGTGAATTCGAGATTTTACTATTCACCAAAGTTACAGCCTGAAAAAATCTCCTTTGTATTTTAATGCATTTTGTGCTTACATACAGCTAACACTTTACATGTACTATATGTAGTACTTACTGCTCGGAAAACAAAGCAACTCTAACAAAGTAGATTCTCCCCACCCAATTTACACTTCACGTTACAAGCTTTACTATGAAGCCTAGAAGCCTAAAAAGGTTTTGTTTATAATTAGAAAAAAAAAAATGTTTGAGGAAAGTCTGAGGGAAATAAAAATCACTTTTTAAATCCAAGAAATGTTATGGTCACAGTATTGCTCCAGCCTGCAGCCTTCATGAGGCCTCTGAGTGGCTTGAGGCACAGAGCTCAGTATGGAAGGGGAACTGTGACCATAACTGTTCAGATTAACAGAGATCAAAAATAACATAAAATAAGCTATACCAAGGAATAGTTTCCTATTGCATGGAAAACACTAGTCATATGGCAAAAGGAGAGGAAAGGACAACAAAAGACTTTTCCCTTCCTTTTTTAAGACACTAATAGGTATGCTGGGAATGCTACGGGTCCACGGTTGTCACTGCTTTGTTCTCTGAATGTGAACAGCTTTCGTAAATGCTGGCATTCAGCTGAAATTTTATCAGCTTTTAACATGTTAACTTTTCCCTTTATATGTAGACCTTTACAGTTCCATAACAATAAATAAAATTTGTAGTTACAATGCATTTGTCAATTCAGTTTAGGCACAAGGCAACTTCCACAATGAGTGGAGAGATCACAACAGTCTCTGATTGTGCAGAAGCGACACACTGCTTGCAACAGAATGATATGTTCAGAGTATCTCATGGGCTGAAATTCTGTCTGAAGATCTTGTATCTTCACTTCTGATGCAGGTGTTGACCAGTAGCTTTGATCATAAGATTGCATTTGGGTTTCTTGCTTCAAGTGTTTTCTCCTGTCAGGTTTGTGTCTTCATATAATGTTAGTTGTCTGTGTCCTTGTGAAGAAAGGTCACCTTCTGTGTATCCTACCAATAATTCTGGAATTCTAGAAAGAAATTTAGAAGAAGAAAAAGGTTATTAGGAAAAGAATAATTAAAAAGCTCAGTATCAACACTAGAGACCTAATCTAAACTGGATTTGGTGGCATTTTCAGTCATTTAGGTACAAAACAAAATCAGATTGAGAGACCCTGAAATCCCCTGTTCCAGAGATATCCATCTTGAACATGATATATTGAAGAGATTACTCTAAAGAACCTTCTGTTGGGCCTCTCTGGATATGGGAGAAAGAATAATCTGCACAACTCAGATCTTCAGTTTGTGTCTGCCTTTGCTCTCCAAACCAAGCAGGAGGCAGTGCCAAGTTCACTCCCTCCTGAAGGTAAACTGCCATGATCCTGTACAGCCTTTTCTGTCAACGTCACACTTCAGTCACCCACAAAGTTACTGCTAGTAAAAAAGCAATGACACCAAACTTTTTAAAGTGGTTCTTTATATTTATATGGCAAGAACAGACTAAGTTGGCTGTAAATCAAAAATTACCTGACAATTCCAAAGTAGCCAATTGCTCTAGTATAAAATAAAACAACTTAGAGAAATTCAAAGCATTAAAAATTACAATATACACAACAACAAGAAACCTTCCAAAATACAACATTTAGTAAAGTTCTGGATTAAAACAAGGGCACTGAACCCAGTTTTTTATTCTTTTTGAAAGTGGCAACAGCCTTACTGAAATACTCAATTTTTTCCTTTTAAAATCAAGGTTTCACAACTATTTAAGAAAACCAACCAACAACATTAATAAACCCAAAAGACCGATATTTCTGTAGGGCCTCCCCATCAGTGTGTTTAAATGAGATGTTACATACTGAGCTACCTTGCAAAGCTGCAAACATTACTTTTAAATTTTAACTATCTTCACCAATAGAGATCGTGACTTAAGACAGTTCCCAGTCTCTGTTGGGCAAATGAGAGGAGTTAGAATGACTGGCCTTTAGCCAGAGAGCAGATCTCTCTGGGATGAAGAGTCCCTGAAACTGTATTAGCACTGGGAAACAATAAGTGGATTTTTAAATGAACTAATGTCATATTTAGATCGTTTGAAGATGTATAATTCATCTCTATTAAGCCTGGCTTATCTAGCAAGCTGTTCACTGTTCCTCTGATGCCATGCCAAGAAGGCCACCTGAGCCAAGAGATGTAGCCATTGGCAACAAGGCCCAAAAATAAAAGAGACTGACGACAGTTTCTTGGGGTTTTATTATAAACCCAAACAAATCTGCAGCCTTTTGCTTCTGCTGAGAGATGTGAAAGCACAGAGAAGTTTGGTGCTGCTGGCAGCTCAGGAACTAAACCCACCATGTCCAGGTGTCTCCCCCACCTCAGCCAACACCAAGCAGCAAGAGGCACCCCCTGACATACCTGGCTGGTGTTCACATATGACCCATAGGGTTGGTAGTTTCACTCAGGCCAGGGTGGCTTCCTGGGTGTGGTGTTGGTGGCTCTGCCGATACGGCAGAAACTTTTTCTTCTTCCCTTCTCTTAAGGCAGGCTGCTTTAGGGTTTAGGTTTCGTTCTGTAACAGAAAAATCAGAGTTCTTAATATCCCACATGCTGACACCATGGGCAATATTAACACATGAACCTTGGAGTAAAAATAGCTCTGCAGCTTCCCCCTTCTGCTGCTGACACCCCCTGCTCACCCACAGGTGTCCAAAGCTGCAGACAACCACTACTGAAAGTCCTGCCAGACAGCTCCTAAACTGGTATTTAAAGAAAACAAAGAGACAAAAAGCCAAAGCCAAACCCTTTCAGCAGCCTACACACACCTTCAGAAACTTTTAAAAAGCACCTTCTTTATCAGCATAAGACACTGAAGAGCTAAATGAGAACTGTCTGTAATTTACAATGTAATATAATGAAATTTATCCATTTTGTTGGTAGGCTGAAGTCTTACCAACCTTGCTGACATCACACTACTTTTAGTAATGTTGCTGCTTCTTTCTTCCCAGTAAGTACTAGCCAGCTGTTAGAGCAGGGGAGGCAGCACACCTTGAATGGATAGTTCTCATCAGCCTCAATCTGTGAAATCACCTTGTACCCATCTTGGTTCAATCAAAAGACTGTGATGACAGTCACATACAGCAAGAGCATTATTTTTTTTCCAAACCCTATTTCCTCTCACATTAAAGTCAATATTTTATAATAACCAGCTGTGGACCAGCTATCAAGGTATTTTCATCAGTGTGTTTCCACTTCCCCACTTAGCTTCAATAGATGTAGATTTGGATCTCATTTCCAGCTAATGACAGTTTCTAAAAGTCAGCTGTTCCTGTTCTTCAAAATGGCTTTTCATGAATCAAATACAGAAGATGTAAATCACAGGGGTCCAAAAGACACACAAAAGCCATGTAATACATTACACTGTGGAATTTAATTAACATTTTAAGGTATATTTAAGGTATTTTCTCGCTGTCAGTGCATTCTGTTTTGCAGTTGGAGATGGCAGATAAAATTACAACTGCAAGAAGTCTGCCAAAATTGAACAGACAGCACAAGCCCTTCTCTTGCACTGCACAGGCGCCCCTGTAGTAACTGCAGTTTACTGACCCCTGTGCATTTCAGCTCATCTGACAGAGACTATTTTGGATGGACTTGATAGTTCTGCTGTCACCAAAGTCATTATCAACAGCCTCCTACTGCATTTCCTTAAGGATAGGCATTCCGAAAGAGTCTACTGGAAAATAAAACCCAAAACTGCTAACTTTCCTTAATCACAGTTTTCTTTGTCTAACTGTGGCTTGCCTTGAAGTTTTAAAGATTTAATTACATCGAAACTTTGAAAGGAAGTTAATTTACAGTGATTTAGGAAATGGAGATAAAACCTCTGGCCTACACTGAGAGCTTAATCTAAAATGGTTCATTTTGAATAGCACCAATCACAAAATGAGAAGCTTCATTACCAGCAGAGAGAGGAAATTGTTGATGCAATTACATAAAGCAGTGAGCAAGCTCCTGTGGGTGTCACACAAAGCTCTGGTCACTCACTCACAGGAACAGGTGCACAGGGGGACGGGCAACACAAACGGGAGCCAGGGCCTCTCTCCAGGAGGCCCCGTGCACTTCCCAGCACCAGCCCCGGACACACAGAGCACAGGGAATGTGAGGAAGGGCAGTTCTCCACTTCTGCTGCCTGTACTACGGGGCTAGTTTAGCTGTTAGCACACTGAAAAAAAGATTTCTACCACAGACACCAGGGCTGGAAGTCCTCTGACCAAGGCAGAGTTATTTTATTAATATGGAGCTTCCTGTGAATTACAGGATCTGTGAAAGCAGGAAAATGGAATTGATGCTTGTTAAACACCAAAATCCATGCTTGATTAATGTCCCTCCAACCTCATAATACTCAACCTTATCTTCTAGACCTTATCTTCTAGCAAGCATTTTCAGACCAAAACAGTGCCCAAAATCTAAGTCTCAGAGATGCTAAACTGGGATTTACAATGGCCCCAGCTGCTGTCTCATCTGCAGAACAGTTGCTCTGTGCCTTGGAAGAGCTCTGGCTGGACAAAGTGTGTTCCTTTACTGACAACTGGATCAGTTAAAGTGTGTAAAAACACAGCATTGCATCCTTACTGCATGAAGTACATAAGTTTGCGTTAAGTTAGTTATTTAGTCACTTTCAATAAACTTCTAACTGTTGCTTGGATCTTCTGTGCAAAATACAAGCAACAAATGAGAAAAAGGAAGTAAAAATGAGCTACGCAAAAATAAAACATTGTTAGCACTCAGTGACATCCACAATTCAGAGATGTAGTGCATTGAGCAAATACAGCCACTGGCATATCCACACCTCAGAATTTTCCCTGATGCACTTCCATCAGTAAGACACTAAGGAAGGTGGCTGCTAATGAGTCCCAAACAGCAAAACATGAGGACACTCATTTGGGAAGTGCCTCCTCCACAGAACGAGACTATTTCTGTTGGAAGGGCCTCCCAGCGAGCATCCAGTCTGACTCACAACTGACCAAAAGGTTGAGCAAAAGGTGCCCCAGAACTTCAACATATCTTTGACAAAAGTAGACAGGGAGATTAAAAGTCAACTGTGGCTTCACCAACTCACAAGAACAGAAGAGCTGAAGAACCAAACGTGATTCCTAGAACCATCTCTCCTTATGAGAATGAACAGCACAAAGCAGTTTTCCTTCTGGACCTACCAGCAGGCCTATGGTTTCTTTCTTGAAAAAATTTAAAGGAATCAGAGAAAGAAGATTCATGCAAACCCAGCTCTGATTCGATTAGAGTAGAAGTTTCCTCCCTCCCCAGTACATGTACAGTGCAAAAACTTAAGGAAACACGAATAAATTCATTGCATTTTAACATTTCAATTACGTGGAGTTCATCCTAAAACCGATCTCTCATTGTTGCTAAAGCTTTTCTACCACTAAACAAGTGCTTGTTACAATTTAAAGCAAGATGTATCAATCTTTTAATTAAAAAAGCTGCCTTGAAAACTTAAGAGATGACTAATTGAACAGGAAAAAGAAAGGTCGACGTATAAACCTTATACTCACTCTATTCCCCTTTTTTTAAAAGTATTTCTTTGCTTTTTCTAAAGAACTTCAGCATCATTACAGAACAGCAAATAGACTTTCAGCAGCTCGTGCATCTGGTTGAGCAGGTTCCAAGAGCCCCACACTGCTCCATGGACAAAGCTGCCCCAGGGCTGTCCCAGCCCCAGGCCACTGACCTCTCACTTGCTGCTCCAGGCTGAGGATCACTGCCACAGCCTGGTGGAGGATCAGCAGCTTCGTCTGTGGCTTCTCGCTCTTGAGGTGCAGCTGGCACATGCGGCCCAGCTCCTTGAACGCCTCGTTGATGTCTCGCACGCGCAAACGCTCCCGGGCGTTGTTTGCCATTCTTCTCTCCTTCTCTCTTTCTATTTTCTGCTCTGGGTTTAAATCCTCATCTTCGTTAGTACTGCTGCAAGAAAGGAAACGTAACAGGATATTGAAATACCACTGCTATTTCAAACAAGTGATCGTGGTGCTGACTCCAAATAGGTGAAGGATACAGCAATTTCCAATCAAGTTTTTGCTATTTTCCAATACATCAGTTTATATAAAAATGCATTCAAAGGATTTTCAGGTTCATGCGCTTATTTAAGAGTTTTACTTTTGTTAAAGACCACAATGGCCAATTTTAAACTACTTTTTCTTTTACTACTCAGGGTAGACCTAAACAGTTATATTTAGAATTCTTGAAGTGCCTCAAA
Organism: Rhabdornis inornatus; assembly: GCA_013397075.1. Classification (NCBI taxonomy): domain Eukaryota; kingdom Metazoa; phylum Chordata; class Aves; order Passeriformes; family Rhabdornithidae; genus Rhabdornis; species Rhabdornis inornatus. Next base: position 535,538 of record VWZS01008407.1, on the reverse strand, counting down.
TAATGTCAAATTTTTTAATATAGGTTCATCCAATTTAGTCTAAAACTGTGCAAAACCTCCGTTCTACTAAAATTAACACACTAAAATGCCATTGAACACGTGTTAATACAGATTATGCTGCCTGTGGTTGCAAAATTCTGATTGTTTACCGTTACCTCAAATTTCAATGCTTGTATCAGGCCTATCAGGCAGACCCAGAAGCATTTACCCAGTGTCAGTTCCAGTTTTGTGTCTGTGGCTTGGGAGGGGACAAAGTGTTTCAAGAGGATACTTAGCCACAGTGTTTCACCTCAGGCTCCACGTCAGAAGCTGGAGCTCTCCACTGCCACAGACTCACATCTAGAAGAGCAGCCCTGGGCCAGGTACAAAGCATCACTAATTTCTGACATTGTCCCATGCTCTGTGCTCAATCTTTTGCTGCTTACATGCACAGGCAGACACTATGCATGGCACTAGCATAAGGGAATGCACACTTGACAGATGATTTTCCCAGCAAATCTTCTACCTTATATTTAAATATATAGATACCATAAACTTTTTCTCCCTTTCAGCTGCCTGTTGGTGTATGCACTGCAGTAACACAAAAGTCTCGCAATAAATTTATCAAATGTAAGGACAACATGCTACTGAGCATCATCAAAGCACAGGTTCTCCAGGTTATGTCAGCAACACACCTTGTTCTGCCTCTGGATGAGACCTTGATATCCTTCTGGGAGGACTCATCATCTGATTTCATGTCATCTGATGAGGGGGGTTCATGGATATTTTCATCCTTCTCCTTATGTTCAGACTTGATTTCTGTTGGACCTATAGCGACAGACTGGCTCTGTAAGCCACCTGACAGTGCTGCAAGCAACCAGAGAGCAGAGTGAGTGTCATAGCACTGAAACACTGCACAGAACCTCAGCAGATAATGGGAGTGAGGGGCCAGAGTTGAGAATGAGTCTGGGGAGACAACAGGAAGAACTAACAGAAACAAGAAATCCTGGCAACACTGCTGTACTTGGACATGTGTCATGGGTTATAAAGCAATCACAGCTCACAGAGCAGCTTGACTGGTAACAGCTCAATCTAAGGAAAACACTGTTTAAAACAAAAGGACATTTAGTGAAGTAAGGAAATTTGCACCTCATGTCTGGGCTGCAAATTTAAGGGCAAAGCTGCACTGACATGGAGGCTTGGGTTTAGGCTGAATGTGCAACACCCCCTAAATGGTGCTAGCATGCTAATAATAAAGGAGCTGACTTCTGTTTTCTGCAGTTTACTTCTTCAGCTAGAAATGGAAGGAAGTGTAAACACGGGCCTGGGATGACCTCCTTCCATTGACTGTGCTGAACTCTGGTCTCAGCCCACTCCATAGCTCTCCTGGCTGACTGGGAAATGGCTGCAGCTCTGCAAGTGGGTCATGGCCCTTAAGCTGGAGGGATGTGGCTATAATGCAGCCTTCTCTTGAAATTACATTGGAGTAACTGAGAGATGCCCTCAGAATTGTTGCAGGAGTCCCTAACAGTGGTGGTAAATCAGATTCGTTATTAATTTTTATTTTTCAACATTATCTATGCCCCAATCCCTTGCACTGACGCCATTTTACCAACATCTACAGACTCACTGGCTCTGAACTACTGCAGACCCTGTCCAGCATTGAAGCCTGGAAAGTTACCTCTGTAGCTGTCTTGTGTTTTATGATTTAGTTCTGTGCTCTGAGCAGAAACTGTACTGGGAAGAACTGCATGGTTGCTGTTGAGGCTGACACCTTCTTCCCGGTGAGTCCCAACCTAAAGCAAGGCAAAGCAAAGATTTCTATTAAAGATGTGATTCAAAGAAATAGTCCAAAAACAGAAGTTTAAAACACTGAAAATATTTGCTGGATTCGAGACCCAAGTTAAAATTCTCGCTGAGTAAAGGAAACATTTAGTTGATTGATGCTGTTACACTGAAATACTTGATTACACCTAACTGGACTGGGCCATGACTCAAGCAGCAACTAACCCTGCTTCAAATAAAATAATCCAGGTATCTAACTATTCTTACCACCTATTTTCTCATCCATTCCTTCATAATACATCATGATTTAATTTCTGAGCCGCAAGCATTGAGATGAAGAGTCTTGAAAAATTCTAATTTTGCATAAACTTGAATTAATGATACTTATGTGAGACATCTTTGAGTGTGCATACCTAACCTGAAGAGGCAACTTGTTAAAAATCTGCTGCTCAATACAGAATACTGTTATCAAATTCTATTAAAAAAATATTTGTTCAAGAAAAAAGAGGTAAAGATACACTGCCTGTATTAAAATAATTAGGAACACAGACCATTTAAAGCTTTTGATTTCTAAAGGCACAGAAGTCCTTAAACGTTTATAATATAACCAACAAAATACAATTAAACAGTTAAAAATGAAAAAAACCCGAGAGATTCTACTATTATTTGTATAGTTACAAAAACTGGCTACAGATGAAGCTTTTTTATTGGAACAGTAGCAAACATGTCAACTAGAAGATTAAGCCTTTAATTAAATAGGTTTATTGCCTGGAGTTACACATGAGAACCACTGTTTTTCAATAAATCCTTCAATCCTAGTAAACTGCTGAGCTTTGAATCCCTCTTGAGTAATTAATGCAGCTTTTACCTTTCATGTCTTAGTATGGGTTTTACCCAGAGAGAGATAAATACCCTTATGCAAGTTTATCCTTTGTTTAATATACACTTGTTCCTGTAAGCTAATGCACAGGAACAAAAAAAGAAAGGGGGAACCACCCCTCCCCAACAACCCACAGCTAATATCAGGTCATTCCGGGCTGCTATTTGTATCCATTGTTCTGCAGAAAATCTCCTCTTGTATACTGTGGAATATCTGTTGCTATTTCAAGTATATTTTATCTTCCTCTGCGTGTAACAGGCTTCGTTTGTGAGAAATTCTACTCTGGATACAGTCGGCCCAGCTCCTGCAAGAGTCATGAACTCGCTGGGAGGAAGGAGCTGAGCCCGGGTCTTTCAGCCTATGAGACAAAACTCTCTGTAACTGGAACATGAAGCTCACTGTCACTCTGAACTTTTCAAAACGGAGTCTTTCCCTAATTCTGCCTTGCAGGTTGTGTGTTTTATTTTCTTCTTCTGGTCATGCTTAGTCCTAACACTTGAGGGTGCTTTTATCCAAGCTACGGACTATTAATTGTTTCAGGGCCAGGTTTGTTCCAAAATCTACTTCTTAAAAAAGGCAAAACTTTCTTAAAGCTGTGTACGTACATAGCAGCTGCCAGAATCCTGGCAACTTTCAAATCTAGAGCTAATCTAAATGCAATAGATTAGCAAATCAGTTCTGATAAAGGCAGAGAATAGATGAGAAATAAAACCTGAATTCAAGCCCATGTTCCAAACCTTTGAAACCAAGATGTACAAATTAAAAGCATACAATTTAGACTAACAGGATTTACACAGAAATTTTAAGAACTAAAATGTTACAAAACTGACCATAGCACTGATTTTTATCTGTGATCTATGATATACCAGAAAATCCAATCTGGCAAACAAAAAAAACCAAATAAAATGACTTGCTGAAAATCACTGCATCCCATGCAGAGACCAACAGCTCTGTTTGCTACAGTTACAACTGATCGGTGGCTTCTTCAAGCTACCAAAGATGCAAGTACCTTAAACATCGAGTTAGTTTGCTCTCCTTTCCCTGGACTCGCACTGCACAGAGAAAGGGCTCTCCCCATCTGCATTTCAATGGAGCACAACCTCGGGCTTCCTTTAACTCTTCTGAAAGGCGGCCGGGGCCATCAGCTCCGCGGCGCTAGGAACAAACGAGCCCTCGACGTGTTTTATTGCTATTATTCATAAGCGATTCCCAGTCAGGAGCTTCCCTAGCGCCAAGGGCCAGCTCCGGGGGCAGCGAGCTGCCGGCGGCTCCTGCGGTGCCCCGGTGCGGGCGCGGGGATCGCGGCGCTGCTCCCGAGCGTTCCCCATTTCCATACAGCTGCCGGGCCGGCAGCGGGGCTGTGCCGCGGCTCCGGCCCGTGGAGCCTGCGGGACCCGCGGCAGCTCATCTCCAAAGAGAACTAACCCGGAGTTAATGCATTCTCTCCGGCGCTAATCCAGCCTTGTTTCCATGGTCTCTCCTCCCAAGCAAAGCTCGATGCTTCCCAGGCACACAAAATGGGAGACAAACGGAAGGCCGGGCTCTGCCCAAACCGCAGGCAGCGTGTGCAGGGAGAACACGGCGGTGAGCAGTGACCAGGGCGGGCACAGAGCTCGGGATGTGCCGTGAGCAGTGACCAGCCCGGGCACAGAGCTCGGTACCGCCCCGCTCACATCACTGCCCTTTACCTGCTTCCTGCACACAATGCCAACGCAACACATCTGGGCATCCAGTGCAATCACAAAAACCTTACCCCTCAGCAACCCCATGTTGAGAGCAATAGTCCTGTTACAAGACTACACTGTAATTTATCAGGTCAACTATATTCATTTTTATGCATTTCAAGAAAGACCCGGTACACAGGACAATCTGCAGCCCCACTGACACTTGCAAATTAAAAAAAAAAACTCCAATCTGAGGGCAAAACATATTTCAGTTGATTTTAGTGGTAACATCTGGGATCTGAAACCAGAAAATCAGTTAAGTATTTTAGGCAACTAAATAAAAACTAGACAAATCATGGGCAGTGATGACATACAACTGCATGCAGAAGAACCGAGAGTGACACATGGGGAAAGGTCATCTCTGTCCTGTTAATATTGGTTCTGCATCTCACGCTTCAGTTTGAGTATTCATTTTGAGCACTTAGCACTGAAAGCTTTTGAGAACTGGAAAATAAAAATACCACTCTTGGTCTTAGAACTTTTCAAGCCCTACTAGCTGGTCAGTTTGGCTATGGTCATTAAAACCATTTTAGCCAAGGTGTGCACAATTAAGGCAATGAAAAGGGCTTTGTAATCAAGAATTTTACACTTCAGACAGTTCCGAGTTGTTCAGTGGGAGCATAATCTCTGCAGGGAAATAGCAACTCTGGAAGGGTTTGAGCAAGAGCAGAGCTTGGTGTTGGCAAAGCTGCCTAACTGCCCTTTCGTGCTTCTACTGTAGCCAGCACAGGGCACAAAGAGGGAGATCACCAATTTTCTTAGATTCCTGTTATACCTGAAAAAACCCTCTAACTTAAGGATTGAGTTTCATCCTTAACTGACTTTCCAGGCCTTTTATTTATTTATTTTTAATCAGTTCAGGCTGTTCTTTTTCCATTGTATTACAATGACAAATAAAAAGCAGCTTGAATAAGAACAAAAAGTATTACTTCTTAACTTTTCAATAATACATGAAATAAAATACAAATCAACTTCAAAGGCCAGTTAGCAAATATTTGATGAGTTTGAGATATTAAAAATCTATTTGAATAAGTCTAATGGCCAACCCAGCTAAAAAGAAAACAAGACCATTCAGAGCAAGCAGGAAATGAAGTCAACTAGAGTTGTAAAATAAATCTGGCTCAAAAATTAAGCAAATGTTAAAATAAAACCATGCCTGGTTACACTAATTACATAAAAAGGAGTTAAATTACTCATTTCCTAGCTCCTTCTGCCAAGATCATCATCTTCAAGGGAAATTAAATTTTTTTTCCTATTTTTTTTAAAGAGCAAAAATGTTTTGTGTAAAGATCCCACCCTCCAACAAGGAAGTTTCATTTAGTGCTGAATTCCAATGAACATTTCTTGACCCTATGTCAAACAAAACTTCAAAAATAGGTAATCACCGTTATCAATGTTGACATTTCTCACTATGTTAGCCCAATACTCATTATTTTCTTAGAATTTACTGGATGTCATCTTAAGTAAAGCAGTATTTAAATCTAGAGTGAAGGCTGGATCTTACAGTTCAGGTTGTGTGTCAAATCCTCTGCTCTCCTACTTACTATTTAAAAATAACACCAACCTAATAGTAAATAAGAGTTTGAAATTAATTGATTATTGAAGAACTACCCCTTATACTTGGGGGGGCATTACTGCAATGCAGTCATCACTAATAAAGCACTCAGTGTACACCACAGCCAGACGTGCCAGCCCCTGCTCTGTACCTATTTCAGGACTCCATCCTAAGTCGTGCTGAGTTCCTGCAATTGCAAATGATGTCAAAGGGCGCTCTTTGGGGACTGGGCAAGGCCACAACAGGATGCCTTCTGTTGGAGCCAATTATTCTGATGTAACAAAATTAAGGTCAATCCAAGAAATTCTTGAGCTGACTCACTTTTCAAGGCAAAACTGATCTGCAAGCTTGTTTCACCAAGTGAGGATGAAATGTACAGGCAATTTTTTTTGTTTGTTTTCTTAATTGATTTCTAACAGACAAGCATCTGTCGGTCAAATAATCAGATGATAAATTAAATGTGTAGTAGTTACACAACTACATTAAACTAGAGAAGATCAAATAACTTCTGCCCGTTTTGGAGAGTCATTTTCCACTGTCCCCTATTTTAATAAAAACTGAGTTGATAAAATATTTACCATAGCTTATTTAAAAGAGAAACTGAGATTTTTATGTACGTTTTGGCACTGCCTGTATTTATTTGACTGTGTCTGGCTTAGCAGTATCAGAAGGTTCCTCAAGTCACAGAAAAAATTTGTCACTGCAGTTTCAGTCACTCACTTTATGCCACATCAAGACCAAAGGGGTAAAAAGCTTTCTTTTGTATAACTAAATCTCAGTCTTCCCCAGAACATGGTAGAACTTTAACAATATTCTTTAAATATTAAATCTCAGCAGGTACTACAAAAAAATTCAAAAGTACTTATGCATCACTTCTTTCATTACTAAAAGTAACTGTGAACTTGTATAGAAAGCTGAAGTTGGATGTGCATTTGGAAAGTACCCCCTCCCCAAAGCCCCCAAACACACGCAGCTTATAGAAAGCAACCAGTTCTTTTTGATGTTTACTGCAGTGGTCCTGAAATTAATATAAATGGATGCGTGACGTGCGAATGGGAGAGCCTGGAACTAATTCTGTTTTATAGAATACAAACCCTTCAGCAATTGGGGTACCTAATTATTTTGATGATAGGTGAAATTTTGCCTTGATCACACGGTACCCAGCTGTGAATCTGTTTTATAACAGAAAATTTCACAGCATGTAACTGGTCTTTAAAATTACGCTGTAAACATGCAAACACATGGCACCACTAAAACAAGCATGTTTTTAAAAGCTCTTTTTCCTTTAAGCATATTTGAGAAGGGTGGAATGAACAGGAAGAAAAAGGGAAGTGAGCAATGCTACAAATAGATTAGTTTACTGTGTAATGCTTTTAGCATATTTCTAATCTATAAAAAGCTCAACTACGTTTTTTCAGAACAGTTCACATTTTTAAAGAAACTCAAAGAGATGGATTGAATTATTTCACCCTTCTTGAGGACTAATCTGAAAGTAGTTTCCTTTTCATTGTTACTTACACTACAGCTGTGCTCAAACTCCTTTTTGTTTAGAAAAAAAAGTTTAAATTTTGAGCCTGCGCACACCATGGTTCCACATTCCAACAGCTTCCTCCCAGTCCTCTGCCAGCATCTGCTATTGAAGACTAGTTCCAATTTACAATAAACAGCTTTTCCAGACCAGAACACTTGAAATTCAGTCCTTCTCGACTGCTTTTCCCATTCAATCTCCCTATTCACCATTTCAAGGAGAAAACGGTTCTGCCAATTATTACACATCTGGAAAAAATGCATGTATAAGCTGAAATGCTCTCAGCAGAAAGTTTCAGCTTTCTGCATATGGTCACAGCAGGATTTTATGGGCCACTGACCAGGCCAAAGTCTAAGTTTTCCCATCTTTTTCCTCCCCCTCATTTCTGCCCACCCCCACTCCAACATTCTAATTGGAAACCCATAGCAGGTGCAAGCTGTCTGCCATCTTTTCCTCCACAAAAATCTCAAGTGGTTTTTTCCTGATAAATATTAGTCTTACAGCCCAGTTCTACCTCATAAGGCTCTACAATAGTTTCAATGCATCCGCTGTAGTTGCTTTGCATAAATATACTCATGTTTTATAACATAATTACCATGGATGCTTGTCTGCTGGCTGTTACAAGGCTGGATGCTCCATAGCTTGAGTTCAGGCTTCCAATTGGCCCATTGTGGGATGGTCCCAATAAACTATGGATATCTCCATGGCCAGCTGACAGGCTGGTGGAAGGCCCCACGGCGTGGTTCCGCAGCACATGGATGGCATCATCGAGTCTGTCCAAGCGATCCTCCATCCGGGACTGCTGTGGGGAGGCAAGAGGAGCAGCAACACCCATTAGTGAATGAATCCCCAGGCTCCCACACCACAACAGCGTCTATCTCGGAGGTATTAAAGATAGAAGGTGCAATGTGGTATCAAAATAGTATCAAAAGACTTTGAGAGCACCTACCAGAACTACAAACAAACAGGAAAAAGAAAATATTATGTGGAGATTTTGTTCAAGATAGCATTCATTCCTCAAATAGGTGGCAGCTTTGAAAGTGAAGCTTATTATAAGGTTAATGTTACTCAGCTGCTATTATATGGCATGAAAAGAAAAAAGGAATTGCTACAAAATAAGCTAGTGCAGGACAAGAAAGAATGATCATAAAATCAGCCTCACCATGCTGGAAGCAATTAAGAGAGGCAGTAGTTTTTTGAAAATCTGTATTACAAAAAAACTGGACAAAACTTTAAGTTATCAGTTTTTAAAATGAACCTTCAAAGAGACTAGGTATTTCAGAAATAGAAGCAAGTTGTGTTACTGTTGAAGTCTGTCTTAAAATACTTTCTTTTAATTACTTTCTTTTATTAAAAGGAATACCAAAAAACAAAAAACCAAAGCAAAACCAATTCTGACATTGCAGCTCTAGAAACTGAAATAGAGGACGCTGGAGTCAAAAGATGGGTCATACACTACACTAATATAAGTTTTTAATGGGGAATCCGAAGGAAGCGTTAATTGAAACACAAAAAGGCACCATCTAAAGTGAAATAGTACCTCACAGACATCCTTTAAGAAGGACATTGCATCTTGCAAATGCTCGTGAAGTTGCTGTTCAACTCGATTTTTCTGGCAAAGTCAAGACAGAACAGGAAGCAAAGCACAGGTTAAGATTAATTCAAAAAGAGGTGAGGAAACAGCTGATGTGCATGTCAGCAATAAATTGTTAGTCAAGTTAATGCAACAGAGATCTGATTATATTAAGATAAGAAAAGGCTAATATTTAACACTGCAGTTATGTTAGAATTCTAAGATGTACATAACAATTATATTTAATTGCAAAAATATTGAAGAAAAGAAATCTGATTTAACTTATAATTTATTCTTGTTAGACAGAAAAAAATAGAAATTACATCTGTGGAAACTAGAAATATTAAGCAAATAATCAAAACCTTCCCTCAAATTTTCCCTGTTTCCTTCCCAATATGGTATCGGAAATGTAAGAAGGAAGTCAGTAACTGAAATCCTCTGCTGAACCCTCAAAAGAAGAAAATTTACAATGCTGTAGATTACTACCTGTGTGTTTTTCTGTAAAATGTTTAATTAATAAAGGAACATTCCCCACAACAAATAATATACAAATAAAATGAATTAATACTTTAATAACAGTGTAATGCAAACAAGCCCTAGAGGCTGCTATTTGAGGGAGAGAGGGGGAAGGACAAGTAAATGCGGAGGCATGAAGTCTTTATCTTTCTCCAGACTGAACTTTAGATAAGAATTAGCTATGGATTTGTGAAAAGGTACCAGAATCTCATAACAGCGCTTTAGCACCAGCTGTCCTCAGCACAGAAGCCTGATGCCCAAGGAACAGATGGTGAAAGACACACCCTGCACCGTCTTATATTGTTCAACTGAACAGGCCATTTGTTAGCAAAGAATTCATTTGTAATGCTATCCTACTGTTTCCTTTAATGATATGCAGGATTTATACAAAACCAAGCCTTCAACTCCTAAGTAAAAGGTACTATGTTGCTTTCAACAATTCTTACCAAGGAGTGTAGAGAGTTTTCATAGCTGGGAGATGAGGGGGCTTGTCCTCCACTCCTCGACCACTGACTGGCACCTGTCAAAATTGTCTAGGTTAGTGCACAGATTTACACAGCAGAACTGGGAAGCAGAGACTGTATTTCTCAACATAATTAAACCCAACATATTCTGCATAAAGGTAAGCTAACATATGGGTATACAAAGGAGGACAAATTCCTTCATTCTACCTTACTGAGGGATAATTTTCATATCCTGGCATCTGTAGGGTTAGATCATTGTCAGTGACAAAAGCGGTGACATCTTCAAAGTACTTCAACATTAAAAAGTGGACTAAGTACACACACACCATATTTGAAATATCTGCTTCTGCCTGTGTCACCATAAAAGATCTGCTGAATTCTTCTTCAGATTCTGTTCAGTATATGAAGGTGTATTTTTAATATTGTTAAAATACACAACAAAAATATTTAAAGTAATCAAACAGACACCAAGTTAAGGATAACTGGAGAACCATTTTTATGACACCTCTCTACTAAACATGAAAACTTAAAATTGGATCTAAAAAGCTTTATCTTGTCTAGTTGTACACTATACCATTTTAGATTACAATGCATTCCAAATTTATAAGAGTAAAAATACACCTAAGTCATTCCCATTTTTCTATTTCAAATATACTTAAGGTAAATCAGCAGCAGAAGAATCATTGATTGTGCAACAAATTGACAATTAAATTCATATTACCTATACACTGAAAATTGAAATACATAGGCGTTCTAATCTGACATAAATATATCTAATTATCATGTAAATTTTAAAAATAATTAGATGTGAAATGCAATAACTAATAAAGCAGTATTTTTAACACAAAGCCTGAAGTAGTACAACATGCATTTTTCTCACCAATAATGCATCTTTTATAGAGATAGTACATGAAATTCTATGGCCATTAGAGACAGCTTCCTTTCAGCCATACAAATGTAATAATAAAGCAATTACATTAATAAATTATGGATATACAATCCAACACAGCTCATTAAAGGAAGAGCCTGTGGGCTTGTTCTTTCAATAACAGCCAGAGCTGTGTGTCTGGAAAACTGGGAAAAGGTTTAATAACATTACAGTTCCTTTGTTCAGAGAGCTGCAAGTAGTTACCTTTTAAAGACAAGGTTTTATTTAACAAAAAGAGTGCAGCTTGCATAGTTATTAAAATTATTAAAATACCTAAATATTTCCTTTCTAATTAAAAAATAATAAAAATCTCCAATTTTATGAAAGTCCAGAGCTGCCATAATTGTGTCGGAATTCTCTTTTATAATACAAAGAATTCAGTGAGTAAATTTATAATTACCGATTTTTACTTCACACAGCTACTCTGGGTCTGGACCTGTAGTCTCTGTCTGCACTGCTGTCATTCCTGAACTTGGGAATAATGCTTCAAGTCCCACTTATTTTTGCACAGCCATTAATGAAAAAACTATGGAGTATTTTGGTTCAGCATAATATTCAAATCTTTCCCTGATCAGAACTCCATTTTTAGAGACAGGACTGTGGCCAGGAGCACTCCCGCTATCAGAACGCAGAGTACCACTCCCTACAGCATAGCAGCAGCTCAGGATTAAGCAGGAAGGTGGCCAGGTAAGCAGCAAACAGACTGAAAGCCTGACTCGTTTTTTTGGGGGGTTTAACTGAAGAAGGTCCTATTTCTACAGTGTAAGCCCAGAATGAACTGTGAGTGGGACATCTCACAAAGGAGACAAAAAGAAAAGAAGGTAGGGAATAACCAACTCCTATGCAGTGCCCAACCCAAGTGCAACCTGCAGCTTTCAGTCACACCTCTGCGCCACCAGGGCTCTTCTCGAGCGGTGGCACTCTGCCTCCATGGCTGCAGGTTGCCAGATGGCACCGATTTCCTGCTTGCCTCATTCCACTCCCCCTCCTAGAAGTTTGTGCATGAAATCCACCAATTATGTTAAAAAGCATCCTGGCACCAGAAGCCCTGCAATTAACAACTGCAGCTTTTAGTGCAGCACCAACACAGCAGCATTAAAAAACAAATAAGCCAGGCAAGTGTTAGGATTTACAGGGGTCACCGACAGCAATCACTGCAGTATTGTTCTTACCCCTAGTCTCCCCAACACTAATCCTCTGGCTCCCCTTTCAAACACATTCGGAGCTGCAGAGGGCTTTGCATCCTCAGAACCCACCAAACCTCCTGAATGCCTCTGATCCTGCAGAAGGATTCTCAAAATACCGAGGCTCCCACCATTCAGATCCCTATATAAACTTCACATGTGTGTACACAAAAATTAAAACTATGCAAGATGCTCAGCTCTGGGCATGTTTATGTAAAATTAAAAATTAAATGAGGGCAGGGCAGGCGAGACATGCACTATTGTCTCATAATACTTGGGCGTTTTCATCAAGTTGTTCTCCAAGCTTTTACTTAACTGAATTAAAAAACGTCATTAATCCTCATTCAGCAACATAAGAGCCAAAGAGTCAGTCATGAGCTTATGAACCCCAAGGTCTCATGACGTCGGTATCTGTCAGTGCTTTCCCTGATAAACAGAGTACTCCTACCCTAATTCACAATTAAAGGATGGGCAAATTATGACTTAAGCAATCTGTAATACTATGAATGCTAACTAAACAAATACCTAACTGCAAAAGGGGAAAATTACAATGAAGGCTAAAATGCTCCAAAATATATTATTTCAGTACACATAAAACATTTGTTTTATTTGCAATAACTTTTTGGGTCAAGACAGAAAATGGCTACCAGGAGTATAAATAGCAATAAATGCAGTAGTAATTACTTCACATTGTGCTTCACCGTGTTCTTAGTGACTCATCTGGGAATAAAGATAAAAGTCCAGATTCATAAATGAAGGTAATTAACTACTGGAGCAATTTACCAAAGGCTTGATAAATTCTGTATCACTGAAATTAAAGGGGATGGGAGGGTATAAATGTGAAGCAGATGCTAAGTTTGAGCCTGAAAAGGATTTAAGTATTATTTGCTTATGTCCACTACTGTCTTAACCATCAAAATCCAAAATAAGGAACACAAAGTGCAAATTTTGTAGGTTTCATACAGATTGCAACAGGCAAAGACAACAACAGCAAAAGGAAAACACAAATTTTAGTGACCTCAAATTTGTATTCTAAACTCAGAAATTAGCTAGTGCTTTCACACTTAAAAAATGAGGTGCAGTATCACACCAGGCAACTCTTGAAAAAAACCTCTTTGGGATCTTTAAAATCTTAAATACTTTAAAATGTCAGAACTTCTTTCTTCGGGCCACAAAATATTTTCAATACTTGCTTTGATGTTAAAAAGAAAATAATAACAATATTCTGGTCTGATCTGCCTTTTCAGTACAACAGAATACACAAAACATTTTTTGTCAACTGTAATGACTAAATCAAAAATCCCATTAATCCCATCATTACTCAATTCAACATGGATTATTCAGTAATAGAAAAGAAATGCTCAAAGCAGCTGCTCAGGTAAACCATGTCAGATATTCATTAATCCATTACATCCACAGAAACCAGAGTAGTCTCCATTAAACAGGAGTGAAGCATATATGATGGAGGTTTTGAGTGACACTGCAGATAGAGATATGCATATTCACATCCATATGATGGTGACTGTATTTTGCATGCAATACCTTTGCTAATTTATTCATCTAGATTACAAAAGTGTTCAGCTAAGCTCATCCTGTAGCCTTTTTACCTTAAGGTAATTTTCTTGTTTTATAAAAACCACAACACTTTTAGAAAGTGAACAATGACCAGGAGCCTACAGGTTAATATTAAACAACAGAGAACAGGGAAACAGACTGCTGTATAAATGTTAAATATTTAACAAATTGTACTATAGGAAAGAACAGGGTTAAAAGTTACATCATCTTACTTGTAATTCTAGTTCTTTGTTAAACAGCAAATTTAAGTCAATGGAGCTTTCACAGTCCTCTCTATATGGAGAACAGCTGTTCAACTTTTACTAGACAGCTGAGGCCACAGTGTCTGTGAAAACTGTACTACCACTAATAGCTGTAGGCAGCTGCCCACAGTTCATCTCCACACTGGAATGCTTCTTCCCATATTCACTACAAACACACAAAGCACAGGTGACAGAGGTGGCTGCAATACACAGCACTTATTTTGAAAATGCCAGAAATTCTTCTCCCATAGAATGAAAACATTCATGAAATATATGAATGAAAAGCTATCTTGTGTAAAAATTGCATAGTCTCATGCAATACAGCCTACTGTATTTTCATCAGAGGAAACACACATCTGCTGTGTTTGTCACTGAAAGCTGCCGCAGAGCTTTAACATATAGCTTTAAAAAAACCCCCAAATCAAATCAAATCAAATCACTCCTCTTTCTTTCAAACAGTGCAAATCTGTACAAATATCTTTACAGCCCTGATAATGTATGGTCAGTTAATGCTTCCAAACATTATTTTAATTAGCTAATTTTCAAAGCAAGTTGCCAGGACTCAAGTGAGTGCCCGTAACAAAATGTCTAAGAATCTGGATCTATAAATCCTCATTTTGTACAATGGAAAAATAACCAAAATGCACACGCAGTTATGCAAGGAAGTTAATGCTGATTTCACTGTGATTCCAAACAGGACCTTTTTGAAACAACAAACAAGGTATTGACAAATGGCCAGTCATACCTGTAAGAGGCGATGGTGACCCAACTGGTGTTGACGGATTCGATGGAAAACTACTGCTGGTATGATCAGGAGAATAAATCTGACAACAGACAAAGAGATTATAGATCAATATATACTATAATACACAGGAAAAAAAGCTCTTAGGATTCTTTTTCATGTTTTAATTGTCACTCTTGATTCTGGATTGATAAAAAACGCAATTTGATCCTTCAATCACAGCTCTGCTTTATTACACTCAAGGCTCTAAAAATGTCCAAAGAACTTTCATTTTCAAGCAGCTGTCCAAATAAGCACAGCCTGTATTTCAGAGTGACACAAGTATTACTGACCTTCAAGCTCATTTAAGAGCAGCAGAAATTACAGCCTTTCTGTCTCTGCAGGGGAATGATTCACATAAGAGTTCACAGTACACAGCTAATTATATCAAACAAAACTTCAGGAAAATGCCAATGAATAATGACTTTCCAAACTTTAGAGAGAGATTTTAGCAGATAACGGATGTTACCTGCTAAAAATTAATCCTGCACAAAATACCAAGAAAGCATTCAGGCTCCCTTATTATTGCTACCTACCAAACAAAAAACACTTGAAATTTTGTTCTCTTGCAATATATTGCAGCACATAACATGTTTCTCTCTTATTTCAGTATCAACTGGCCTCTTGAGATACTAAACTTCAACTTACAACAATTCTTTCCTTGCTATTAATAAAACTAAAAACTATTGGTAAAAATAGAAGACATAACGCTTAAAGCTTTAATTAAAAATTAAAATCTCAAGACACTGGGAAAATTCATTTTATGAAGGGAATTGAATAGATTTAGAGGCTAACTATGGACTTCAGAACGTATTTTTATAGGTCATTGGTTCAAACCTGTTTTACTTGAGCAAAGACCAGGGTTAGATCAGATGGCAGTTAAAAGAATTTTCACTGGCAGTGTGGTTGATGTCTCTTCACACAGACAATATGACATTTCAGCATTTAGCCGACAATAACTTCATTAAGTTCCATATTGTATTTTCTGAACTGACAAAACGAGGACCTGATAGACCACATGCTCCTTCCTGGAATATCATACTTTTCCATTAGAAAAGACCATCAGTTCCCTAATGGAAATGCTTCCTCCTTTTCATACATGCTAGAAAGAAAATATATTTAGAACGAACTACCTCATACTACCGGAGGAAATTCATGCATTGTATACCAGCATAAAAATAAATCTTGGGTGGCAGTACAAGAACTGTAGAGGGTTTCAGACAGATAAGATACAGAAAATTAAAATAAAGTCAAAGGCCACAAAATTTTCTTTGAAACTGCTAATTTTTGACAGGTCTACCTGCCAATTTTATTCTGCTGTATTTCATAACAGGGAAAATCTACAGTACAGCAAAACTCCAAGTAAAACATGAGGTCAAAATTCATTCTGCATGCAGTCCCTGGCTGCTGTGCTGTTAAATGACCAATGATGAACAACCCTGACACCTTCTGCCAGGCTTAAACGGTAACATGACTCATTTTACTGCAACAAATGAGACTCCTCCTCCTATCAGTCATGGTCCATTCCAATCAGTAGGGTGCCAATATGCCAGCGTATAATGAAAAGGCTCTTAGACAAAAGCTGCACAATTGAGAGCCTGCAGAGCCAAACCTCGGAGCTGTTAGTCCAATTTTTTAAACACTACAGTGTACATTTCAGTTAGGCTTTGTTATGTTAATGTTATTGAGTCTAAAGCAACAAAGAAACTTAATTCATGAATTACTTTTAGAAGTCAACTTCCCTACATTTTCTTTTCTTTTGTGAAGGGACCAGTGGCTATTTAACTACCAAGACGGTACAAAGGCCTTTACCCTAGTGCTGAGGTAGGAATCAAAACATAAGTTATCACAAAGAGTTCTGATATAATCAACAAAGTTAAACAGTCCTCCTGTTTGATCTCCTCTAAATTAAAGACCAAGTGTTTTGATTTGGCATTAGGCAATGAAATAAACCAGATGTTTCTCCTGCCATATAACCCTCCATGGGCACAATCTTAAAGGGTTATTGTTTGGCAAATGTTCAGGGAAACACATTAGAAATGGCACGAATACCCAGATTTTCTTTTCTTTCTATCTATACTAGTTCATTATCCAAACTAATGCATAATCCACAGGGCTTTGGGAACTTTGTGTAAATACTTTCATGTACAATTCTCTTTCTTGCCTACCCTGAGATTAAGACCACAATTATCCAGGCTTAAACCTAAAATAAAAGAACCTTTGCAAATGTATTATCTGGCCTTACATGTTTAATCACATACTATTCTGTATGGTCTTTAATACCTAAACTGAAGAACAAATGTCGCATCCTCTGATGTTTCACACATGAAAGGCCTATTGTGAGATGTACATCAACAGAATTTTAGAACTAGAAATTCCTCTCAACAGTTGCAGCGGCAGCATTTAAAATCAAAACAGAAAGGAATATAGTGGCATCTTAGGGGAAAAAAAAAGCACGACAATTGCAGTGTTTAAATAAAACTTTGTTCAAACAGAAAATATTCTTGATTTCCTAGCTGTCAAAATTCATGTGTGTCAGCTTCACCTGCAGGAGAGCCCAGCTCCCTGCTGGCCCAGCCGCGAGCCACGCTCTCGCTGAAGGAGCGCGAGGAGTGTGCTGGGTGCGCGTGGTGCGGGGTGCGGGGGAAGCAGATGGATGAGGCGAGGGATTTGAAGTGTGCAGACTATGGCATGCACTGATAGAGCAGATGGAATGCATCACCATCAGCTATGACAGAAATGATTTATGGAATGACCTGGCTGCTCCTGCCAAGCAACAACACGGGATGACAGAAACAAGTTTCTATGACAACCAGAGCCCACCCACCAGTTAGATTAAACATTTCTGCCCTGACTTCCACTCGCAATGTATTTAGTTTTTCCTCAAAACATCAGCCTGGCTTTCTCAGCTAGTGACTTGGACAAAAATACCTGAAAGGATGAGAAAATCATTTAGAAAAAGAGAGCAGTGGAAAATGTCACAAAGTCCCGCAGGTCTAACTGGCCAGCGTGTCAGACTTCAGAACGAAATTTTGTTCCGGCTGCAGAACAGCAGACACCCAAACACATCTGCAGAGCAATGAACAGCCTGGAGTATGTGAACATTGCTATTTCCAGGAGGCAAAATGATTCCCGTTCTTTTCTGACAGGTCTCAAACAGACCAAAAGAGAGCGTTAACTGCCCTCTGGACTCCCAAATTGTTATCTGCTTGCTGAATCCCTGAAAGCAACAGGGACATTTTTCTCCTCAAAGCCAGTAGGTCAGAGTTCTCCCCAATATGGACATTACAGACATTATCAGATCTGGTAATCTGTTAACATATGACCCTCTGAGAGATGCGAGGGTAACAGGATCTGCATGAACACGCACATTTGCATTCACTGGTATGAGGTGAGGGATGCAGAAGCCAACACAGGGACTGGTCACTTAGGGCTGCAAAGTTTGCCTCATACAACAAATACAAAGTGCTTCCCCAGCCACCATTCCCAACTCTGAAACTTCTGCTGCTGTGTATCAATACTCTTTTATAAAAAGTACATCTGACTGTAATGAAAAAATAATTATTGTATGCATGCATGTGGAAACAGAGCTTACAGTAGACTGAAGATACTTGCCATGTTTTACAATATTCCAACAGGAGTTAAAAGTTTAAATTTATGTATTTACAACATTCTAACGGCTGTTGCATAGATTATAGCTAAACAACACAGCATTCAAAACCTCTCAGTTTTATAAGGCCACTGAGAAAACACTTCAAACCTTGAGGCAGGATCTGCTCTAAGACTAAAGTTAAAAATATTTGACTTTACCTAAAACACTACAGAAAAAAAAATTAAAATCAACTTTTTATGATTATCTTTTACTTTGTCCAACCAGCTTTTTAAACCAGATCTGCCTTAAATCTTTTGATCACCTGAGGAAAAAGGAATTCAGAATATATGTTCTTCAAATCAAAGCATTTTTCACTTGCATTTAAAAAGAACATTTTTCTAGTATAGGAAATTGCATCATAGAACAGTTTTGACTTCATATGTGAAAATTCCTGATTTGATATTATAAAATGAATGATACATAAATAATGGATTAAAACATGTGTTTCAGATTTAAATATTCTAAATGCTACTTACAGATGCCAATGCCTTTCCAAGTGCATCACCTGTCTGTGAGCTTCCAGCACCATTTCCTCTGTTTCCTGTAATGCGGAAAGTAAACCAAACACTTATTTTTAAAGCTCAAATTTTATTTATTTTTATTATTTTATTCATCACATAGAGTTGAGCAACCACTTTTTAAATGGATTTTCCGAGGAAGTCAGTGTCAATAGAATCAGTTCTCATTAGACTTAAAAATTTAATTAAAACAATTAGATTTACATTTAGATACTCTCCACTTAAAAGTCAAACACAGTATAACTGTGATAACTTAAGGACCAACAAGTGAAAGTAGCTAGAAAAAGACAAATTATTTTCTAGAATCATAGCCTAACTTTAATGAAATGTGAAAAGAAAAATCAAAATCAGAAAATTACATTATTGCAGCTTATTTCTAAACTGCTATCACTGAAGTGCTGCATGTTTAATTAATTCTTAAAGCCAAATTCACAGAATAGCTCCTTGTGTGTCCCCTTGCTCCCCCTGCTCTAATTCCCTGTGTTGTACTCTCATCCTTAGTTTAAAAAGTCCCTGAAAAGCTCTGATGCACCAAGCTTCCTGTCACCCCTGCTCTCAGTTGCATGTTAGCAGCTTTGCGTGCCCTTTTGCTCCACACACCATTAAGCCAAGAGGAAGTCTGAAGCCCTGCCAATTGGAAACACAGAGGAACTGAATCCTCTGAAATATCTGCTTTGCTGTAGAAGACAGACCCTTTAAAAGCAAATCTTCTTTCTCCAATTATCAACTTCTAAAGCCAAAAAACGTATTCAGTGTGAATGCAAGCCATTCACATCAGAAATCCAAATAATGTAATGCTTGCTGTGTCCAAGTTTGTGACAAACTTGGATTTTCCAGCCTGAATTTCCCATGCAGATCCCCTAACTGGGTTCTGTTTAAAGATTTTGGTGCAAAACATGCTCCCAAATCAAAGCTAACATAGTCACCCTAACTAAATTCCACTTGCTTAAAATGAAGCTAAATGCAAATCCTATCGAACCGACAAGGGGCATCTACAAGCATTTAACTTCTACAGCTCTATCTTAAGATCAGCAAATCTATGCAAGAAACAGATGATCATCCTGTACTTCTTGCTTCCTAGGTGAGCACAGAGGAGACTAAACCAGCCACCATACTGGCTACCCTGTAATCTCTAAAACAGTTAAGAGAGGAATTTATGATGCACTTTATCAACCTCCCCTAAGAAACAGCCTTCCTGCCTTTCTCCAGAGCAGTGCTTTGGTGACACAGCAGCTCTGAAAACTTCAGCACCAGAACTGCCTATATGGACATGCACATGTACTGAACTATGGAGAGACAGTGGCCATTAAGTCAGACACATCCAGTCCCTGAGCACAGGCTTGACTGCAAAAGCAAATAAACGGGTAAGTCTCAAGCTGACTGAAAAACAATCTGCCTTAGCCATACTGAAGACAGAAATATCACAGTGGTGAATTTTTCCTGATCTACAACCATGCCATAAATTAAATCTTACTAATTTTGTGCGTCATGCAGCCCTAAATTTCATTTTCTTGTAAAATGAAAAAAAAAGCAGGAAGGACTTTTTACCCAGAATATTATCTGATCCATTGACAGGTGGAGTGTGTGAGGCAGCTACATAAGGTGAACTGCTGGTACTGCCACGATGGAAGCTGGACATTGGAGGAAGACTGGCATTTATATCTGTAGGTGAGACTGAATGTGGGGGATAGCTCTGGAGAGAAGAAAAGCAGACATAAGACATTAAGTAGTCCTTAAATAAATGTTGATATTTTAAGACACCAAACATGTAACACCCAGCTCTTTATTACAGAAGAAAGGGACTCATCTTCTGAACAGACCACTATACAGCCACATACTTTCATGTATACAACAGACATAACTAAAAGGACATAAATCTAATACACAAAGTTTGTAATTTCTAAGAACTAGGTTTTTAACTGTCATACATGAGCAGCAAACAAGAAGTTAATTCTCCTAAGTTAGATCTCCATACACGACTATAAACAGACTGATGTGTGCTGAGTCTTACCAAACGATCATGTGCGTGCAGGCTGCCGTAACTGCCGGACTGGGACATGTGGGAAGATGAGCCTCCAAGCATCCCACCATAGCCAGGCTGGCTCATGCCATTGGATGAACTCCAGAGGTCAGAAGAATTGTGGGTCCCATCTTTTTTTGTAGTATTTTTTCAGTAGAAAACAAGAAAAATATATTTAATGAAGAATACTAATTTCTCTGTTCCTTTACAAGATAATTTTAAACAAATACAGAATTCAGTTACTGAGACTAACAACAGTGGGGAAATGGTGACCAGTTTATACCGCATCTTCTATTTTCATGCCACCACGCTGTTGCTATATTTATTAAAAAAAAAAAAAAACAAAAAACAAAGAAACAACACAGGCTTTATAGCTGAAATATAATCCAACCACAGCTGAGAAAATACCAAGCACTTCTGCTAATTACACAGACTTTCAGTAAGGCCAGATTTAAATCAAGAGTGTTGATAAAAAGTCCAGACTGAAAGAAATAATAAAAAAGGAGGTGGAGGGGTAAGAAGTTTGGCCAAACAGAACTCACCATAAACATACACTGCAAAACATCTATTTACCTAAAACAAGCAATTTATAGTCTAAGAGACCCTAGCACCACAAAAATATAAAAACATTTCAAAATAGCAGATTTAAGTAGCTGAAATGACTACATTACATAAGCCTTAGCCTGTGTGTCAGTGCAGTTTCCCTTCTGTAGCACAAACTGAAGTGCTCTGTGAATTCCCGTACTGAGACACTGAGCTCTCAGTGTGCTCCAAACCCTCACCAGACTGCAGCACGAGCTAATTGTGTGACGTGAGGCTGAGGAAGTGCATTCTGCTCTTGTTTCGTTCAGTGCAACCCCCTTTTTTCTGGCAGGCTGGATATACAAGCATTTGAGAACATAAGACTGTTAGCTGATACTGCACAGTCAAATTCCAGAAGAGTCAATAAGCCCCCACCTCATTTTTCTCTATCACTCCAGCATGCTGCTCTGAAGCCCCTACAAATCAAAGGATGGGAATTCTGTCCATCTGGCCTGGTGTGTAATCCCTTTAAATTTCAGTCAGCAATTAACGTCATGAGACAAACTTTACATCAACTGACAGTTCTCTTTGTCTAACTGTTTCAAAAGTATATAAAACTTAGCCATAGGCTCTAGCACAATATGCTCTCTTAACACGTCTTCATTCACCCAGTAGAACAGTGTCTGACTGCAGACTTCTGCCTAAAGGACAAGCGACATTTTACCCACCTTGCATAAAGAAAGTGCTAGCAAACATACTGCTTGGTGGCTTAGGAGATGGGTAACTTGGAGATTCTCTGTTGAAATCATCAGAACTCGGGGATGGTGCATACACCTACATATTGGAGAGCAATAAAAGCAGGTTAGCAGTAACTGGGTGTCGTGCATTAAAAAAACCACAACAGCATACAGATACAGAGAGAAAGCACAAATAAAAAAAGAACAGTGTAGCAAGCCGCAGCATTTGTTGCCCTTGTTTTATTTGCTTTTTAGCAAGTTGCCACAGTACAGAGAAACTACAGTAGAGTGATCCTAACAACACACTTTCTGGTGTGCCAACTCAGCCAGGTGGCCTGATAAAAGCCTGAATGCTGATTTTGCTTTCTAAGTACACGACTCGCACAGACTTGTTGCTCAAGATAAAAAAGCAAGATAAAACAACTGGGCCCCAAACAAGTTTTATTTTAAAACAACTGTATGCCTGTTTGAATATTTAATTAGCTGGCATCCTAACAGTCGGAAAGAAAAAGAACATCCAGTGACAAACAGAAAGGTTTTAATGCAACCTTTTTATCATCCATTCAAAAACTCGCACGCCTTTGGAGAGTCATCAGAAATACACGCATGCAAGTCCCCAGGAATATTCTTAAAACTGCAACAGCAAGCATGTAATTTTTACACTGGCCTAGCATTAAAGAAAAGCAGTATTACTGTTTTTTCAGTGTTAACACACCAGTGGAATGCCCATTCTCAGCCTGCGAGCAACAAATTTTCTTCTCAAGTCAAAAACATAAGATGTCAAATAAACATAATGACTCAAAGTCTTTCACTGCAGCAACTCTAAGAAGAAATATAAAGTGTATTCAGGAACAAGTTAAATAAAATGAACAAGGGCCAGTATTCATGGAATCAAGGACTCTATCCATAACTAGTTGCTCTATACCAAATATTGCAATGATTACTATGTGTTAGAAAACAAATTAAATAAAATGCAAGTCAACATACACGACAGCAGAAAATATAAAAATGTAACATTGAAACTGGAGTGTCTTTTCGCAATGAAGTAAAAAATGTGGTATTTTTAACTGTTTATCTTACGTTAAATACAGATGACTTCATAAATACATGCATGAAAAATAATTTCACAACTTTAAAGCTTATACAATGCAATTTAAAAAGTGCATTATGCCCTAACATTAAAAAGTGATTATTTTGATCCCCTCCTGTGCACATACAGGCACACACGTTTCTACAGAATTTTCAACTCTCCCTGGTCTTTCTGAGATGTTGTTTACCAAGCAAGAGAAGGGCCAGGAAAACCAAGCTAGCCAACAAAAAAGCCTAAGTTCCCTAAAAAAGAACCATTGTCCTCCCAGAGGATGGCTGTTCTGATAGGGACATTGAGGATAGTGAAGTGGGCAAGTCGCGCTCCATTTGCATCCCAATCCCCCTCCTCCCGCTGCCGAACGCTTTTGCAGCCCTGCTGTTGTGGGAACAAATGGCCGGGATGTGACTGAGCCAGCGCCTCTGACATCACCCGCACCCAGGCACGGCGCTCTCGGCCTCACTGCACCATTGCAGCAAAATCTCTGCAACTCCACAATGGTGGAATCGGGACACGGGCACAGGGCACAGGCCAGGGCACAGCTGTCGGGATGAGCCACGGAGTCAAAAGGGCAGCAGGTAAACAGACACCTGGTCAGAAGGAGTGAAGTTGTAAACCCAAAACTTTAAGTTACATGCTTGTTTACTATTGGTTTTTATTGAAAACAAATGAATTTTTTTTTTAATAAAAGCTTTTCAGAAAGCTGCTGCTCAATATTTTACCCAAAATTTTTCAGTTTATGGAATAAATATAAAATAGAGATGCTTTCCAGACCTGAGTGACAGAATGACAATACATTCTGAGCACTGTTCGCAGTACATATGTATTTACTCTATATGATAAATGCATGTATATTCCATGCCTAAGACATATTTTAACAGAAATGTCACTCTGTCAAATTGTAAATACTCGCACTCATAAGACTGCAAACATATTAGGTAAAACTGGGCTTAATTTACAAGCTCTCTGTTGTGCAGAATAACACAGCATATGCTATAGCTGATGGATAATCTATCACTGTCACAGGACAGCAGTGGAAACAAAGCTTTATGACATTTAGTACTGCCATGGAGATGTACACTGATTAATGCGAAGTCACCTACAGTGACGAATTATACTTCTTTTAAACTGCAATGTTACCGATGAGATTTGTAAATACAAGCTTCAGACTGAAATTTTAACATTTTACATAAATGGGTGATTTATAAAAACTGACTAAACACTATCTCAAAAGGGGAATTAAACTCAAAAACTCCTACGAATGTATAATTTACAAATACATATGTACAAGCCATTAACATAATAAAAATGTTACGAATTATATAAACACAAAAGAGGCCCTTCCAAACAGCTACATGAAAGTCTTAGCACAGACACATAACTTCATATAACTTCTGCTTGTTTTGGTATCTTAACTATAGCCTGCAAAAACATAGCTGCAATGTTATGAAGCTGCACTTGCGCCAGTCTAGATTTTTCAGATCAAAGGGTTCTTGCGGCAAAACACAACTGATGTGGTCTCAAAGACTTCATTAACTCCAGATGTGGGGAAATAGCCAGCCAATTCCACAAAAGGAGCGAGTCTCTTTTAGTTACAATCAGAACTACCCACAAATTAAAACCAGGCCTCTGATGTCATCTGATCACCTGCAGATGAGCGCCGGGTTTTTTCTGGTTAATGACCTAATCATAATTTTTGTGTTGCGTTACTACAAACAAAATTTAAAAGCAAAGGAGAAATTTTACTAAAATAACCCGAAGTCCGTGAGATGTAAAATACAAAGGTTTTAAATAAGAAAGTTGACAAAAGGGATGAAATTTTATTTTTAAATTGAGAAGCAATGCATCAGGGCAAGCGGTCTGTTCTCTCCAAAAGGCCCACAGGCACTGGGACCCCTACCCAGCCAAATGTACCCCAGTGGCTGCTGGCATGGCTGTGCAGCGGCTCCCCTGTAGGACTCTGTGTCCTACTTAAAGGGTTTTCTCTTTTGCAACAGCTGAGTAACGCAGTTAAAAATATGACGTGGCTGCTCAAGACAGCCTCTTTTAGCTATTAAACTGATAACACTGACATCCAGGAGGCATCAAACCAGTTTTTCCTGGCTGACATTCCCACTAAGACAAGGAAGGAATACTGTTAAAAGGTCAGCCTGTTTGCAGTCTCCTTGAAGAGGGCCGTCTCCAGCAGGTAGAAGAGGAGCCCATCTTTAATCCCCTCAAAAGCAGAGTGCCCAAAGGCATCGAACGCGCCTCCATGCTGACAAGCAAAACACTCTCCCATTATGAATGGGAAATTCCCTTCCGATAAACACAAGCCAAAACCAGTTTTTTTCCATGACTTATCAAGCCTTGGACTCGACTTTTTTGGAGCTGTGCTAATATATACATCAATCCTAACGCTGCACTGCTCCTGAAGGGTTGATAGCCTCGCTGAGGCAAGCAGGACAAACGAGTTGCAGAGGACATCAAGTCAGAGACCCACATCAGTCTCTCCTGCACCCTAAATTGGTTTACGTCTCTCCAGCAGGAAAGGCAGGATGACATCTCAGATTTCTTTACGAGGGGTAGTGGTGGGGGCTGACTTCAGAGCTGAGGAGATATTAGCTATATGACATCAGATTTTTTTATTTGTCTTTTTTCCTTTTTTTTTTTTAATTTGTTTAACCAAAACAGAAGCATCCTCTCAGTTCTGAAATCTGCCTTGGTGATTACCACAGGTAATGAACACTACTGTGAAAATTACATGGACCTAATATATCTAAAATGTTTCAAATATTACTCACTGTTGCCTCTGTTTACAGATACAAGTGCCAGTAACTTCAACAGTAATTTGAAGATCTGGGCTTACCAAATTTTATGCTACGTAAAACTTCCAAGTCTTGTTCTATAAATGCATTTAATAAATATAACACTTGGAGTCCTCCTGTTGGCATCCATCCTCTCAGGCAATTTTCCTGTTTCAAATTCTTAAATATTTATCAATGTTTAATATTAATTTTAAAAGCAGATTAAAAAAACAGCAGTGAAGCAACCAAACTTACTTCCGATGAGCTCATGCTGTCTCAAGACCAAGGCTCCCATCACACAGTGTTTATGAAATTATGAATTATGTTACTCATTTAAGCATAGTTATTAGCAATTCTTGGAAGTTCAGGAAAATATTTGTCAAGCTGCTTGAGACAGAATTTTTTGAAACCAGTAAAGATGAATAACCTATTCTGTAGCTTGTAAACTCTGCTAAGTAGCCTATCTGCATTCCATCAGCATCAGTCATGCAAGTGCGCATTGATGAATGATTTGTACATGTGGCAAAACTTTACAGAGTATTATCTTGAAGTTTTGTAGCAAAAGTTAATTTTGCTGAAAGGCAGTTCTAGGAAAAGGAAACTTGTTTTCATGTTTATTGTATTTCTGACAAAATCATATACTACATCTTCAGGAATGTAGAATATTAACTACAGTTTTCCATACTCCTCTTTACAGCAAGACAGAAGCTTAAAAAAAAAAGACCAACCAAACCCAAGATCCAGTCTAACTTCTTATTTAACTGATATTTAAGCAAGATGATAAAATGAAAAGCCCTAGTGTACTAAGTCAGTATAAACACATCCTCAACCATACTTTTGTTTCCAATACCAGGTGTAAAGGTTCATGTATTTAAAAAACTCTTCTCACCATCCAAAATGAAAATAAAAGACTCTTTTAAGACAAACTGTCTGCAAATCAAACCACAGTTTTTAAGGATGGTATAAAATTCAAACTTCTTAGAGTAGCTAAACTGAATTCCATCTTAAATAAATGTTTATGCAGTTTAGGCATGCTATACATGCCTATTTGGGTATTTTTGAAATGCAGAATCCCACTGTAATGATACGTAGCACAAGTACTTCCTAGCTTCTTCCCTAGGGAATGACAATTTTAAAGTCATGTTAAAAAGTGAGAGGCAAACTTAGCAGTAACCTCAAATTTAGTATAGAGAAACCTTTTGTCCCGGTTTGGTTTTTAATTAGCAGTAGTAGCAGTTCTTTTTTTTTATTGTAGTGTGAACTAGAGAGGGGGAGAAAAAGAAGGTAAGGAAGAAAAACAATATTAGAAAGAAGTATGTATTTATATAGTGCTTGAAGATTCCTTTTATATTTTATTTCCTAAGCAAAATTTCTTCACCACACTCTTCAAATCATGCTGTCACTAAGGACACATGCAATTATGCCTTCAAAAATTCCTGATTAAACTCAGATTTTCAGGAAACAAAAACCAGAACAGCTGAAACTACTCTGCCTGTTTCTAAACCTGTTCCCCGTATTCGAGAAGGCTGCTGGAGCTTTGGGAGGAATCCCCAGCACCAGCAGTGTCCCCAGACACATGCAGCAGAAGACACAGGCCATCTTTCCCATTTGTCCCGTTCCTGTCTGAAGCCACTCTCTGGTTCTGCACCTCCAGCACAGACTATTGTATTTCTCCAGACCTTGCTGTGCACGTGCTAATGGGAGCCAAGGCACGGAGCAAACAGGGCGTGTTCCTCTTTGGGGCGCGCATTCTGAGAAATACAAATCTGCCCCATACAGCACCTGAGCCCATCCCTGGCTGCTGCCATGTGCCCAAGGAAATGGACAGAACCTTCACTTTAAAGCATTAATAAAGCTTGTTGCAGACAAGACACCCTTCTGGCAGGGGACCGCTGCTCAGCAGATTGGCAGTTCAACCCAATGGAGTGGAGCAGGGAAAACTCTCTTGGGCTGATGAATCGTAACTCATCGTTCTTCAGTAGGATGGGGAGGGGAAAAGAAAAAAAAAGAAAAACAAAAAGAAAACAAAAATCCAGCTGACCAGTGTTTACTACCTCTCTTTATTCAATGTCCGCAGCCATGTACCCCTAGAGATTTTCCAGATGATCTTGTATTTGTCCTGACTCACAAATGTTAGCTTTGACCTTGTGTAAGTTGCTGTGGGCAGCATATGGTACAGAACAGCTTTAATTGTACCTTCCTCCCTGTGTACTAGCTGGTCCAGTACTAATAAAAGCAAAATTGAATCTTAGCACCTGGTTGCTCCAAAATTTACAAACTGAAAACACTTACATGGACCTCAGAAGCCTAGGTACATTATTTATTGCATAACAGGCACACAAGGCGTGCTGTCGTGCCATGCGAGCATCGCGCAGGATTATCAACGCTGTGCTCTGCTCCAACGCTGAGTGACGGCTGCAAGCGGGCAATTGCTGCACTAAAATATCCCAAATATATCCGGCCCTCCCCACACCCCTGCGTATTTGTTCATCTATGTACATGTGCTCATCAGCAACATGTTTATAAAAAGCTTCTTACACTCTCAAAATTCTCAAGGAAAATAGTATTTTCTCCAAAAAAAATCCCAATATAAACTAGTCTACCAAAAAAGCAAATCACAAAACACTACACATATGCAAAATATCTGTATCTCCTGACTTTTTTTTTGTCCTTTTAAAATAGGCATTGTAGAAATCTACTGTAAAAGATGCAGGTTCTCCACCTTGGAGAAGGGCTCAATCTCAGCCTATGATGAGAAAAATAAATATTTATTCAGTAACAAAATATACTTGTACATATACTTGTGTTTGTACTGGTATATTAAATCAACCCATAAAATGCACAAAATAAAACAATGAAGTGAATATACTCACATACCTATTCTCATATGAAATAGCAGTAATAGGTGATATAAAATAAAATACAATTTTTTTTTCAAAAATTATGTATTTCGGTGATAACTGACACATTACTGCATTGCCATCTATATTAAAATAATTCTACAGTACATTTAGAAAATAACTGAATTATTGCTATACTTGTAGGTGAACTGAAAATAGTGGAAATCATGCAAGTCTATTTTACTTTTAAACACAAAGATATCAGACTTCTATGAAATATCATTTTAGTTGCACTGTTGCACTTCCTAAAATCTAAATGAAAAGGCCACAGTGAATGAAGAAGTTTCCTTAATTATGAATTAATTTTTAAAAAAATAAAATTAAAACACATAAAGGCATAATTGACATTTGTGCTATTATCTCTACATAAATATTTCTGTAGCTTTATTTTTAATGGAGATCAGGTATTTTGATTATTTGGGGGGGCTGAGGTGTGCAGCATGGCTCTTGAATGAAAAAGAAGATAAAACTTTATTGATAGAAACAATTTTTAAGTATAGCTTTAATTTTTTTCCTAAAAGCTCCATACGAAAATGTTGTAAGCTTTCCTTAAACTGAGAGTATTTTCTATATGTCAACAGGTGAAGGGCAAAAAAAAAAAGATGCCTAAGAACAACCACCCCCAAAAAAAAACCCCAAAAAACAGGCTATATCTAGTGCAGGGCAAGTGCTTTATTTTCTTTATGTAACAGTAAGGTCTTTTTTCTTTTTGATTTGAAGGGGATTCCTGAAATACTTATATTTTCCTATAGCACCTATCACATATAACAGTAAAATTTTACTACTCAACAAGGGATTTGTATTAAACAACTACTTTTTACTTTGACGGGTCCTTCCTAAAACACAAAGAAATTACAAAAACTGAACTTCTAACAGTAAAAGCCCCTGATTTATATCTCAGGCTTTAATATACGTGCCAGTCCCCACTGAATCATCTACTGGGGTGCTCATATGCTTGGGTTTTAGCATAATATTAAGCTTTGTTTTGGCTTACAAATTAAAGAAATTTAAAAGAACAAAACATTTTAAATAAAAACTTCACACATTTTCTACAGGTGATTTCTCCCTTATTTTGTCAGTAAATAAATCAGATTTTATATACATTAGCAGGTATCAAGGAATGCCAGCATCCAAAATCTAATACAACGATCTAAATAGAAATCTCCAACTTGAACAATGAGGTTCTTGCCAACAACTGCTAATTTATCAGACAATACAAATAAAAGCACTAAGACATCAAAATTAGGGTATGTACTGTTCTCTCGCTGTAGAAAGGTTCGTACAAAGATTTGGCATACACACCAAGAGGCGTGCTTCAAAAACTAAGACAAAAACCAATCCCACAACTCCACATAACCTCCTTATGTGTATTTAAATTAGTAATTTAGGCCAACTTGCAGCATTTCTAGGAAAAATACTGGTAAAAGTTACCACTTCTTAAAAAAAAAGATTATTTTTTTTTTAATTAAATAAAACCTTGGGCAACATGATATAGGATGATCATATGATTTGTCATCTATTTACTAAGTTTTCAAGCTCATAAAGGTCACCTCTGACCCATAACAGGCACATGCTATCAATTTTCAAGCCATGCCCTCCTACAGTACCAGCACTTCCATCTACTATATGCCTGGAAATACTTAATAAGATCAAAGCCTTTTTCCTGCTACAAGAACAAAGAGAAATGTTGTAATAGAGTGATCTGTGCTCTAGAAAGAATAAAATCAAAACTCCATGCAAGTTATATTCCCTTTGCTTCAGGGGTATTGTATAGTTAATTTTACTTAAGTCTTATATATATCTTCACATAAAACTTCAAACAGATTGTTTTAGCCTAGGAGCAGACATGAAAGAAAAATCATTTCATATTTGAAAGACAGCTGGCATTTATACCAAAGGAAATGAAATAGAGACCAAGCGATTTTACTGATTCCCCAACCTCTCCTCCAGTGTCTTTGCTGTTATTCAAGAACCTCATACACGGCGTCTTTTATGAATATAAAGATCCATAATTTAATTACCATTGAACAAAAATCTTGGCAAAAAAAGTTTACTAATGAAAGCAAAACTCACACAGGCCCACGGGAGGTGGACTAGCAATAAAGAAACAAAACAAAACAAAAGCCACAAAAAAAAGATCAGTATCAGCATCTCCTCTTTTCCTACTTAATACTATTTTTATAACAGAAGAAAGCCAAAACCACATACAACATAAACAGACAGGAAGAAACACACCGTTGTTAATTAACCATCGTATGCTAATTTTTACACACAAAAATCAGAACTGGTGTTCTAATTTAAAAATTAGAAGTATCTACCACGAAACAGAAATACCTCGTTCAATTTCCACAGTTAAATCCACAGGGAAGACATTCCTCCCCCCGCTCTGGAATCTGCGTTTTTGCCCCCCTCCCGTGTGTGCAGGAACATTTGATGATTCCGAAGTCCCGCGGCGGGCGCCCGGCGCGGGCAGGGCACGGCAGCGCTGGCGGCC
This sequence comes from Rhabdornis inornatus, assembly GCA_013397075.1. Taxonomy (NCBI): domain Eukaryota; kingdom Metazoa; phylum Chordata; class Aves; order Passeriformes; family Rhabdornithidae; genus Rhabdornis; species Rhabdornis inornatus. Next base: position 504,108 of record VWZS01008407.1, on the reverse strand, counting down.
GGCCCGGG
>VWZS01008407.1:383522-503669 GCA_013397075.1 Rhabdornis inornatus | reverse complement strand
CGGGCACGGGGTAGGCGCAGTACATGGCGCGGCTGGCGCGGGCCGGGCTCAGCGCGCCGCCTCCCGCTCCCCACGGCATCCACCCGCCGCCGCGCACATGGAGCGCTCAAAGGCGGCTTATGCAAAGCAGGACTGAACCATCTCCGGCCGGCGCGGGGGTTGGGCGCGGGGGGCGCGCCAGCCCCCGCTCCGCACCCCGGCCCCGGCCCCGGGAGGAGGCGCGCACGGGCCCGCGGGCGCCGAGGGCTCGGCACACGCAGCCCTACGCGCCAGGAGCCGCAGGGAACCCGCACATGGGCACGTCCTGAGCCCTGAGATAATCGTCTGCTTTTTGTTTTAATTAAATTAGAGCACTTGTGGCCGTGCAGACGCTGCTCGATGCAGCTCCAGCCACACGGCCATCTGGCTCTGTCTAAAGTTGCTTCCAACTTTGGCAAACGCTTCCGAAAGGCGCGGGGAGCTGCTTGGGAGAGAGTCCCAGGGGAGAGCCAGAGCACCAGAGTACCCAGCGCTCCCGGGCCCCTCCGAGCAGGGCAGCCTGGGGCAGGGAGTGACCCTGACACAGACAACACCTACACAAGAGGCTTGAGTTAAAAAAAAAAAAAAAGATTTAAAATAAAAAAAAAAAAAAAAAAAAAAAGGAAATATTTTCACTTTATGGAATCATCCAAAATCCATCTTTAAGATGGGGTATACAAACTATAAGGAAGGATTCTCTTGGAAACACAAGTCCAGCGTCCCTTGATATTGTATAATACATTTTTGTATGAATAAAGCACATATACGTGGCCATACATGACAGGGCAGAGAAGGGGAGAGAACCTCAGCAACTTTGTCACATCACAAAACCGTGAATTATTCAATACAGCAAACAGACTGCAACTTCCAGCACAAAGATCCCTCAATATTTGCACACTATCAATGCCTGGTAGGCCTTTTTGCTTTCTTCATTGAGCAGTGGCATTAACTAACATTAACTCTTAATGAAGTGTACATTTTTTATTTTCTACAAGTGAACACAGCTGGTTATTAACTGAACTTCTCCTAAATCAGATACCAACTTCAATCCAGGAAAGAAAAGGTTAACACACAACCACATTTCTCCACCTCTACTTGTGTCTACTGCCAATGCTGTGAATTCTCCCTGCCTTCTTCCTGACAAAAGCAGGAAAATATTTCAGGATAAGGAAAAAAATGGGTAAAGTTAAATTCAGCCATTTACAGGGAGAGAAAGCAAGTTGCAGAAGTCTGGTTCATTCTGCCAAGCACCTCCGTGTGTCAGTGAAACCCTCTGAACTAAAAAGATCCACAAGGGTGATAAACTGACTGCAGCTGAATACTACGATCAGATAAAAATCTCTGTGTAATGTCCATTATCTCAGGACATAACTACTGCAGTGTCTATAAATATACAGAATATATACACACTGACAAAAAATATTCCCATCTCAAGCTTCAAATGCTTCTTCACTGAACTCTTCCAGTCAATTAGACTACCATGCTCAGAGTATGTTGGCAAATAGAACCTAAAGTTTCCATCTGCTGAAGAACACTTGCATTTTTACTGCAAGTCAAACTGACTGTTTAACTATGCAGCAAAGCTAATGATATCTGAACCAAACTCCTCTCCAATACAAAAGGCATAGCAGCAGCAGCTGCAAAAAAGAACATCACTATACTGCAGACTATTAAATTGCCAGGCCTGCAGAGTGACTGGCAGTTTCCTTCTTCCCTAGAGACCACAAAGACCCATTTCAGTCCCCAGAGAGTCCGTAAGAACCTTTGATTTGCAGCTAACAATGCCATTCCTTACAGCTTCTCACTAATGTTCAGGACTCTACAGATGAGACATGCTAAAAGATCTTCAGTTCTTTGCATGTCCTACTTCTTATAGCGCACTGGATTAAAAACACTACTTCAGAATAATGTACAACTTAGAAAAGTTGGAAAAGGCTCTTTCAGCTTTCAGACCTGAAGTAGTAAGGGAACCCTTCAAAAATATTTTAGCATGCAAACTTTTGAAACATTGGAAGTACTTCCTGGGTAACTGCAGTCAGTTCTTTAAAGTAAAGACTATCACCAACATAGCTGTTATTGCTACTATACCTCCATGCACACATGCCCAGTTTTCAAGAGTTGTATTAGAGATGAAGAGCATGATCAAGCCCTCTTCAAATAACCATTATCCATCCATATACAAGCAATAGAAAAAATGTGAAAAACATCAAGCAGAAAAACCTAACCTGACTGTGTAGCATTGCTGGGAGGCTGCTCTGTGTACAGCTGCCCTATACTTGTACAGAGCAACGTAAAAAAATATATAGGTAATATTAACTAGTAATGTTTACTAACACTATTAACATTTATCAGTAGAAGTAAAACATTAACTTTCCTCACCAGCACATGGGTAAGACAAAAGCAACAATATGATCAATAAAACTGAGGAACACCACTGCAAACATCTGTTTGTAGACAAACTGGTCCCTCCAAAATGAGTCACTATATGAATTTGCTCCTGACTGACTTCCCCACAAATCAAAAGGATAACGATTGCATTTTACCGAAAAGGAAATTATTTGTCCTATACTCAGTTACATCATTGGGAATAAAATCTTGAGTACCCAATGCTTGAAACATATCACGGGATTGGTTCTACATTTGCTGTATGATGACACTGTCTCTCACATTTGGTACATTGATTCACCATACAGGATCAGGACATTATTCCATCAGCATATCACACTTTAAACCACATAAGTTTACTTTCACCAGGATAAAACATGAACCTAAAATAGAAGAATTTGAAAGACGGCTGAAAAAATGCTATGTTGTTAGCAATAACTATGTATTTGCAGGAACTGCTACCAGGTAACTATTCCAAAAGCTCCTGAAGTCCAAAGCAAGTTTCTGTTTTGTGGTTGAAATTTTTCTAATCCTCATTTAAGCCAAGCAACAGCTGCTCTGAAATTTGTTTTCTTAAGAGAATCATGTTACAGTGAAATGAATCATAGCTGGATCAGCAATACTGTACAGGGTACAGTTGTTTACTCCATTTTTCCTTGGTGACAAGTCAAGGGTTAATCTTATGACTCAGCCTGACAAAACAAGTCAGCTGGAGACAGGGCCAATTTTTTAAACTTGATTTCAGACAGACATGCCGTCAGCAGAGGAGCACTGAACTGACATGCACTTTGTAGCCCGAATTGTTTCCACTCATGACCCTGTAGTGTGTGTCAAAAACAATAAACTGCCTATTCCTAAAGTATGTGAAGAGATTATGAAAGCTGATGCAGAGTGAAATACTGACCTAAAAATAAACTAAGCTACCTGTAAGAGAATATTTTCAAAGATGATTTTAACACTCAGAGATTTTGTGAATGAACCACATGTTCTGCCTGAAAACAAACTTCTTGTGAAATACATTTTTGTTCCATTTGTTAGATCCACAAAGCAAATACACAATAGAGAGTAGGTAATTCATAATTTGATTTTTAAAAAACAAAACATAATTTCTACAGATTACTGAATATTATACCATATGAAAGATATGTAACTGTTACAGATATGTAGCAGTTATATAACTGTCAGCAGATGAACCTTTCTCTAGCCAGATATATTCTACAAAACTGGAATATCAAAATGCTTTTAAAAGGTTAATGCCTTTTATCAGTTTTGCTATTTTAGATGTGTCTGTTCTAAGACAAAAAGCACTAATCTTTTAAAATTATGTGCTACTAGAAATTAAAGCTCCTCTTTCACCAATAAAAGCAACTGTGATGTGTAAACTCAGGTATCAAGTATCTCCTTGTGGAGAGTTAGCTTCAGTCTTGTTGAAAAAGAAAGTAACATGGTGAGAGCTCAAGCCTGCTTTCAATGGGGAAACCAGATCTTTTGTTCTTACCAACTGCCATTAATTTCTTAGAGGCTAGGCTAACCTTTTAACTTTGGAAATAAGGCAAAAACAACTGCCGTAGAACTCTCTCCTTTCCACCCCACACTGTCCAAGGCTATAACTTTTTATCAATTTCAACCACGTTCAACAGAGGAACAGGAGTTTCACAAGTGATAAAGTCCTTATCAGTTCTAAGAAAACTGGAACCTGACCAGGAGAGACAGACTCGAATAGATACAGAAAAACCTGTTGCTATCTAAAATATACATTGTAATTACGAGCTGCTTGTCCAGCAAAAATTCAGAAAAAAACCCCAACTATATATCTTACGATTCCCAATATAACTCATTTTAAAGCCAAACATTTATGATGATTAACTATAGCAAAGCTAGAGTTAGGACCATTGCTAAGCCATGCATTGAATATGCTGCATAATGTAGCTGTCGGAATAGACAAGATTTCAAGCTGTAAGAAAGAAACCTGGCTGTTTTCAGGGGAAAACACAATGCTTATTATACTGTCCTCTATGTAATTCATCAGCTAAGTAAATGTTAATTTATTTTAAAATCCTGGAAGGATAGCCTTCTGTGTTAACCAACCACTAAGCATGCTGCTCAGCAGAGATGGAGCAGATGAGCTGTATGGAAGGCAATTTAAAATAACCCAGTAGACTAAATTTTACAGGCAATCCCCCCTGCCAATATCCAAAGGACGATGTTTTATGCAAATTAATTTACTAATCTACACAAGAGCTAAAATAGTTTGGTGGTTCTCCTTTTCAAAGGGTTTGTCTTTAAAAGCACATTTAACATTCATGTTACTATAACCAAGGAAAAAGAAAGAATTTGAAGGGATAGTGAATAGACAGTAAATACTAATTAAATGGATATTAATTGCTACCCACTACTTATACCTCACAGTATTACAAGGTTGAGGGATGATTGTTGGGGATTTTGTTGATTTGGGCTGGTTTTTTTCTGCAAAAACTCTAGTTAGCTCTGGCAGATATGGGTAAAAACCCACATTTTTAAAATAGGAAACTGCAGCTAGGACTTTTCTGTTTCATTAGTTCTCTAAATCATTATGAATTTATTCAATGTTCAAGTGGAATTTCCCCAATTTTATGAGATATTTTAAGTTATTAAACAAATATTTTCCTGGAATGGGGAGAATGTGGAATAAAGTGCTGAATATCCCATCCTTCAAAACCAATCAAAATAATTTCTTAGAGGAAGCTTTAAAATTTGTTTCAAAATCATTCAAATATCACTTTGATAGGATATTGCTCAAGTTCAGAAAGTTCTATTATTTTGCTAGAAATTCAAGCACTTAAGAGTTTGAAAGCCTCTATAGGAAGCTCTTAACTACCCATATCTGCGTTAAAAAGTAAACAAACATGTTTATTATCCTGAGGCAAGAAATTATCCTATCAGAAGCCAGATAAAAATCACAAAATGTGCTAAAAGCCTACCCAAACTAGAAACCTATACAGACCTTAAAAGAGTTTTAAACCCTGAGATAAATTAGCAAGGCTGTTAGTCAAAGTCGCAGAAAACTACCTGGAGTACAGATGTCTGTCTCCACATTAAGTGAAGCCGCCCAAGGAAATGTCTGTGGGCAGCTGCAGCTGCGGGATCCCTCTGCCGGCCCGGCCCTGCCCGGGGATCCTCTCCCGGTCCCGGCCCTGCCCGGCCCGGCCCGGCCCGGCCCTGCCCGGCCCGGGGATCCTCTCCCGGTCCCGGCCGTGCCCGGCCCGGCCCTGCCCGGGGACCCTCTCCCGGTCCCGGCTGTGCCCGGCCCGGCCCTGCCCGGGGATCCTCTCCCGGTCCCGGCTGTGCCCGGCCCGGCCCTGCCCGGCCCGGGGATCCTCTCCCGGTCCCGGCCCTGCCCGGCCCGGCCCTGCCCGGGGATCCTCTCCCGGTCCCGGCTGTGCCCGGCCCGGCCCGGCCCGGGGATCCTCTCCCGGTCCCGGCTGTGCCCGGCCGGGCGCTGCGCTGGCGCCACCGGCCTGCAGGGGGCTCCAGAGGCACGACCTGCACGGCCCGGCCCGGCCCGGCCCGCGCTCGCACGCACTGCGAGATTTTGTCAACCATCCCAGCAATGAGGGAAGCTTTGGAACATGGCGAGTCCAAGTGCTGAGAGCTCGCTGTGCCTCGGCACAGAGCGGCTTGCATCCTTTCCCTTCTTCTGTACTCACTGTTCGGCAAAACTGCTTTGCTAATGAAGCCGAGATCTATCACAAGCCAAACGGGTGATCCTTCTGTCATCCAGAATCAGGAATCCGCCAGCACCTTACTAAAAGGAAGAACTAACAACTAATCCTAGCTATCAGTGCAAATGGAAGGAAACCCCACGACTACATCTCCAAGACTGAACAACTTGCTTGCTTTATAAAACCTGATGTCACAAGCAACTGTGGCACTAAAATAGGAGGTAATTTAATTAAATTTCTTTGCTTCATTGTGTAAAGACACATCTACATCTGAAATTTTACTTAAAGATTATGCAATGCTTTTATTTCAGTACCATTCTTTCGAAAAAGCATTTGTTTTGGTTTTGCATTTGTTTTGTTTTTGTATTGCCCATTTCTGACAAATGGCCCGGTGACAGGCAAAGCAACCTGCCCCACTTTGGGCTGAGCAAGCAAGTGAAGGGAAAGCACTCACTTCAATAGTCCAGTAAAGTCCAGCAACACAACATTGCTCACTACTTTCCTAGCCGACTTCAAGCATTATAAAAATCTTCCCACCAAAGCCACAAGTATTATCAAGAAAAAGATAGTAAGAAATAGTCTTCAGAAAAGCTTGTATCCTTATCTATTGTTATAAAACACCACATCAATTTGTGGTAATAGACACATACATCTCTGAGGAAAAATAGAGCTGCAGAAATTCCATATAACTTCTCCCTAAATAACATGAGCTGCAATTCAGTATTTTTAAAAAAACATTTTTTCTAATGATGCACAAAATTTAAGGTTCTTTTATGCAAATCTACACTCTAATACGAGCATCTAATACACTCATTTTGAAATGTTATGAAAACTTCAAAAACAAAGTATCTCCAGTAAATCCAAACATTGAGAAATTATTTGACATCATTATATATCCCTCATGGATGTATGTACATGCAAGATTTTCAGAGAAGATATCTCAATCAAGCAACCTCATATTAGTTCACCACAGTCAGACGACAGGACAGTTAATTTGGAAAAATGATCTGATTGCAATTTTTTAAAAAAGCTTTTAAGAGAGGGTTGCTCAAGTACCTTCACCCTAATTCAGTGAGAACTCGAGCTGAACTCTCACAGCAGGACTTTGCAATGGGCTGCCTGGTTGTTTAATGACAGCTAAATGTTCTCACGTAGCAAAGAGCAGGTGGGATGCTATAATCTGAGGTTACTGTGGTTTTCAGATAGATTTCAAATAAAGGCCATGTTGAAAAAAACCCTACAATAATCTAACCAGAAAAACAGATCTTTTTCTTATTAAACATAAAATATCAAATATTTTTACTTGGTTTGTAGCATAATTTAGGGGTTGGATGATTTATACATTTGCATTTTGTTCAGGTTCATAGATTAACACAGAGCTTAAAAAGCTTAAAAATTTATCAAGTCCCTAAAAACTTTATCTCATAAATCAAGCAACCAAAGAAAAGGCGTAAAACAGAAGAAGATGGAAGGCTATATAAAGAGGAAGCAATCGTAAGTTCTGTGTTCCATTATCCATAAAGATTTATTTACTTAGTCTGGTTATTTAGAATTATTTTCTAAAACACAGCAGAGCAGCAGAGGAGAGGGGTCAGGAGAGTTACTGCTGTCTTTGAGAGCTCTTGCTATTAAAGACAAGTAACAGTTGAATGTATCACTCGACTGTGCAAGGCGATTCAGAACAGATCTGAACAAACCAAATCCTGCTTTTCACATTTGGGTACAATTTGGGGACAGTGGAAAAAAAATCTTATCAAAAAATGACATTCTCCCAAGAAAGTCAGTTAAACACAACATCACAGTCAGTTCATCATCACACAAAGTATCTGCCCAGAATGCTGCAGAGTTTTGATTCAGAGCCACACACTTCATAAAGTATTCCAGTGGTGTTGCTTTACACCAGGCTACTTCAATACACATGGAAATTGCTAATACTCAGAGAGTCCACACAGTGTGGTGAACATTATATTATTTCTAATACAGTCTAAACTTTAATCTCTCAAAAACTGTGTTTCCAATAATCATTCAGAAGATACTTCCCGTTCTACCATTTCAAATAATCCAATTTTACCCTTTAGGGGGGTGGAGGAAGGAGACAACACAGAAGGGAGTAACATCTATTATTTTTCTTCTTGTTCCATTACTATCTTTATGTGACATGTTTTGAAACATCTCTAGAAGCTCAGTCTTAAAAGACTGGCAGGAAAGCAGAAAGAAAAGTCTTAAATGGAAAGTAGTTCTCTGTATGCAAACCAAGTTTGCTGTATCTTTGCACCATAAATAATTCTTGCAAGAAATTAGCACCCATGGACCATACACATACTATAGAAGGTGATAAATGAGGAACCCCTATAATGAAACTACAAATTGTCTTACATGTATTGAAAAATGAGTTTGAATTTACAAAGAAACCCCTGGTATCAGAAAATACTAATTTGACAATCTCTTATTAAATAAGTGCAATCCAAAGTTTAATATTAACTGATCATATCAGGTACTATGGAAAGCCTAAAATACTCAAAATACTTATTAGAAACCACACAGAAAACAAGTAGACATTTATGTCTGTATGTCGCAACTCATTTTCTGTAACAAAATCAACAGATAAAATGTATTCCAGTTGTTTCCCTGACATGACACTAATTAAGTGGCAAAAGAATGATGATAGATATTCACACTATTTTTCTTAGAATTATGACCTCATGATAGCCACTGATTATGGTACTGGTAACAAATGTTAGTTTGAAATATTTCTGACTGCACGTGTAAATAGGAGGTTTTTGCTCACAGCCCATCCATTTTTGGATGCTGATCTCCCTGGGCATTTCTGAGCGAGCCTCACTTGTCTGTATTCTCCTTCTGCAGCCTGAGCAGCTCCGGAAACCCTGACACTCTGCTCTTCCTGGCCGAGCAGCTACACTGGTTCCAAGCCATGATGTTATTAGTGTCTGGCTTAGTTAACTCCTACAATCAGGAAAATTCTCAGAAATACAACAGTTTTCAATCTCTGAAGATAATGTAACTTCCTGAACGGTATTTTGCCCCATAATATAAACAGCATAGCAATCTTGCTGCTCACTCAAACCTGGCTTGAAAAAAAAAAAAATGTTTTTTAATTTCTATCCTCCTCAGAGTTCTTTAAATTTAGTAGTTGTAGTTTAATATAAATGCTTGCATGTCAACATTCAAAATGTTTTGGGCAGTGAGTCACCACTTAACTAGTTACAACACAAAAACTTAAAAATGCATTTGCCTAGAACATTTAATTTTTACAGTAAGGGGGAATATTCAGATTGAGTTGCAATCCAGAAAGAAGCCAAGCAATTCACCAGCACTTTTCTCTGTAACTGTTTTTATTTTAGGCCCTGATAAGAACACATTAAAAAAGATAAACCTCAAAACAAATAATTTCAGAAAGCACCATACAAAATCAAGTGGAAAAGAAACAAACTAGAGGAAGGGTTGTTTGGGTTTTTTGAATCATTATTACTTAAAAGACTATTATTAAATTACAGTTATCTAGGAAATGAAATTACTGCTGAGTATCCGTTGACATGGCAGCCTTATACTAACAAAAACACTGCAGAAACCAGTATTTTAGAAACCGAAAAATTAAAAAATACAGATTTGTATAACAAAATTAAGTATCATCTTTCCTCTGACTTTTCATATTATAATTAAACTTCTCTGCACTAAAGCAACTTTTTCCCACAATACATTCTGACTTCTTATGAAGGTATATTTTAAATAAAGACTACACTTACATAATGATCTACTCAATTTAAATTTCTCCTGATGCTCAGTGAAATTTAGTTTTGTGTCATCTTCCACATAAGCAGTATCTCACATAATTTTTTGGATTTTTTGGTAATGTGTCATTTTACTTCAAGGCTCTATTCAGCAGTCAAAGCATTGAAATACAGAGAAACGGTGCTTAAAACCTGCAGCACCACAACCATCAATTATTCACAATAACTGCACTTAATTGCACAGATTGGTATAATGTTAATACAAATAAAAATCTATCAACATTTTATTGTCTCCTCTCTTACAGAAGAAGAATTAAACGAAAACCATTTGAAAAATACTGCTTGTTAAAATTAAACCCTGGTAAGAGAAATGAGAGAAATCTTTCATTCTCCAAAATTATCTCTCTACCTGGCTGATGCTACTAAATATTAAACATGTAGCGTAAGCTTTATTACTGCCTAGAATTACTGTAATAAATTTCATGAAAATTGCACTGCTATGTGTTTTAGCTTCTCTGACATTTTAAATATATTTTTGTTAATCTAGCAGAAATCATCTGCTAGACTGCAAAGCCACCCTACATAACACGCAACTGTTAAAATGTAAATTGCTAAACTATTTTTAGCTGCTGCTGAAGGGGGAAAAAAAAAAAAAAAAAAAAAGGAAGGGGGGGAAAAGAAGAATATTCCTGGCCTCGGGAATAATGATTTGAGGCATTGTGTTCATTTTGTTTATCAAGCAGCTATTCAGCCTCTAGTGGGGCCCAAGTGCTTATGCAAGCAAAAGCTTTTAAGAGTGCCTGCAGCTGCAATCCTGGCTTCCAGGTAGGCTGCAGGTTCAGAGCACAGCTGCCCCAGGCTATCCACACTATCTCAGCTCCATCTGGAAGTACTGTTAAAACAGGATTTCAGATGCCGGGTTCTGTCTGTATCATCGTGAGCAGGGGGAGGAAGAAGGGAGAGAGAGGGAGGAGAGAACAGGGGAGATGGGAGGACTAGAAGACACCATCCGTAGTTCAGCCTCAATACAAAATGAAAAGCTCAGCCCCATTTTGCTCCCACTATATTACCGTTGCCTGTGCAGTGTGTTCTATTCAGCCTATCCGGCTTTGAGTTATGACTCATCCAAGTGCACCTGCGCCCATGTGTTAAGTACTGCCAAATAAAAGCCCAACATCCATTTACACAACAAAGAGATGTATCCCGCAAGGCAGCGGAGCTTCCCCCTCCCCTCCTGTTTGTTCTGAGCAGGGGAAAAAATAATTCTGTCCTTCACTTCACTGGGGATTTTTCACTTCACGTGGATTTTTAAATGCAGATTCATTTATAAACAATTTTCTTCCTTTTAAGAATAAAGCATATTTAATACCACAAAACACCCCTATAGCATTAGATTATCACAGCCATTAATGATTTTTCCACCAAAACCCTTCCAACCTTTTTTATCAAAGCCCTTTATTCTCGAAGGATAAATTTTCAAGCAAAGAGGGATCAACAAACTAGTTGCTTGAAAGCTTTCCTGATGCTAGGCTGAAGTTAGGAAAGGCTTAATGAAGGCTTTAAAATCCACCAGGGCTTCACAATGAACATCTGACTCGGTGATTTATGCATATTAATAACCTCAGTCCTACTGAGGCAAGCTGAGCTGTACATGTCCTCCGAATCTTAATGTCTTCAGCTCCACTGGGATTATTACAAATGTAAATTTCTAAGATTCTCAGCTATTAATCTCTGTCTGTCCTCCTGTTCAGCAACATAATGACTAATTAAACATCAAAAGACCTGTACAGGAGATCTTCTTTGACAGCTCCTGGCCCAGCTCTCTTCCCAAGAGAGGAATTCAAATGACAGGGACAAGTGGGTTGGAGCATATGAGCGAGCTACAAATCACTGCTAGGAAATCTAAAAATTCCACATCAAATGTGTATTTAGTCCTGCAGAACCACTCCCAATTACCTAGTCTAGCTGTTCATGTCCAGCAGACAGCCCTCCTAGTGCTAAAGTTAAGTAATTTGTATGTATGGCAGGTAAAGAGAATGCAATTTGAGCCCAATTTTTATCACTACAAGTAAAAAATGTAGTACTTACAGAAGAAGGCAAACCAGGGGGCACCTTTCTTACTTTCTTTGTCTGTAGAGGATCTGTACATAAAAAATAGCATTTCATCAAGTATCTACATTATAGGAGAAAAAGAATAAACAGCTACACTGCTCAGTTTTTTCCTTCCATGATAAATGTCTTATTTTCCAATTTCATGCATTTTTTATTCCCTGGCAAAGAGATTTGTCTTCCTCATCAATATAAAAATGTAATATACCAATGTTCTCCTCTAAAATAAAGCTTTGCTAAATAGTTACTTCCAATTCTTTTCCTAAGAAAAACAGTTATTCCTAAGACCAGTTACTCTGAAGGGAACACTTATGACCTTATGCACTTGCTAAGAAACAAAATAAGGTTTTGAGACACACAGGGAGGAAAACTGGACTTATTAGCAAGAGAAACGCTTTCTTTTCTGTCCAGAGTAAAGACAGAACTATCCAAAAGGAATCTGACATGTTAAGATATGATTTATACCCTAAGAATACTAACTTATGTAAATCACTAAATCAGATGTTACAGTTTTTAGACTCTACCAAGGTTGTAAATAAACAGCAAATTTAATGACCTAATTATTTTCCTTGAGTAATTAAGTCAATGCATCTCAAATTTGCATGTCACAGTAAAGTTGGAGGTATGATACCTGTTTCTCTCTTCCAGTAAGTACTGTAGTATAACAAAAGTACCCAGCAATTTCACTACCTAAACCAAGAATCTGAACCAGTTTAATCAGATGCTAATACAAGTAGTCTGAAAACTCTGCATGCAAATTACAAATCAACTGATGTTTTGAAGATGAGTATCTGATGAGATTACCAGTTCTACAGTTAACCAATAAAGTCTTCAATTAAAACACAAAATTCCTATTTTTCTGTTTTCATTCAGAACATTTATGATGATATGACAAAATAAAGGTGAGATAGGGTGAAATATCTGCTGGATATCTTTACTCTCATAATTTCCCATAGGGCACATTCACAAGAAAAATAAAAGGACTTTTGGAAGAGATATTTACATTGGATTCAGAGTGTCACCTGGAAGAGAACACTGGTTGGTTTCAATGCAATTTAATATGAAATTTAACAAGAGCTTGTTATAATCCTGGTCAGACAACTCCTTCTCGGGGATAAAATGGGCATAATTTGACTTTGTTAGAAATTCTCAGGTGGCAGATTTGTAGCACTTAACAAGTCCATGGAAAAAAAAAAGAAAATTAAAGCTCAGACATACTTTCTCAAGCCATTGGAAAAGACTTGAGATAAAAATGTGCTTCCTCCTCCTGACATTCCTGGAAAAACATTTCCATGAATTTGTAACCACCACCTGCCATATCCCAGGTTACAAGCCCTGGATTCAACCATGATAGAAAGAGGAGTATCACCAGTTTGAACATGTTTATGCCCCCTGAGCTTCTCTTTCAAAGAAAAAGCTAAATATACTCTGAAAACTCCACACTTCACTTCCATTTGTTTAATTTAATAATATCAGAGCTTTCCCAAACTCTATGCAGTTTGCACAGGAAAGAATTTTGTTCAGGACCATCTCAGTGGCTGCTGCACACGTCTCGAGCTCCAACACCCCCTGCTACTCAAACCCAGAGCAGGTTACTACTGTAAGTAGCTTCTCACTAAAACTGATTCAGATGGCTAAAAAACCATCATCATCATCTTAAAACACAATTCTGTTTTATTTAATTCAACCACCATTTCAAGCTGTAAACAATGCCACTGAGCTTTTTGTAAGAGTGTTCCTTTTCTGAAGCAGGTGTGAGGAACTGCTGTGTTTGTTCTGGTATTCTGAGCAACAGGAATACTTACAACAATCTTCATAAAGACAGCCAACCTCAAGTTAAATGGCAGTTGGCTCAACAACAAGGTAAAAAGGTTATACAAATATGGAATTTTAAAACACACATATACACACATACATTAGGAGAAGAGAAAATGGCCTTAAGTTGCAAAAAGGGAGATTTAGGTTTGATGTCAGGAAAAACTTCTTCACTGAAAGGGCTGTTGGGCACTGGAACAGACTGCCCAGGAAGTGGTGGACACCACCTGAAGGGATTTAAAAGATGAATAGGTGTGGCATCTGGGGACATGGGTTAGTGGTGGACTGGGCAGTGCTGGGGTAAAGGTTGGACTCTATGGTCTTAAAGGGCTTTTTCAAATGAAATTATTCCATGATATATAAGATTAAGCTCCCAAGTAATATTTTTTATTTTAAAAGACTTAAAAAACAATTTCAAGCATGTTCACGACTCTTCTAGTGCCCAAGAAGTTTGCAGTTATTCTTAATACTAAAGTTACTTCACAAAGCAATTCGCATTTGAAAATTTTATTTCGGGTAAAATGTGATTGGAGTTACATGGTTCCAACAAACAAGATTTTTACTATGGAACAGACATGCTATACAGAATGAGGGGCATTAAAGACTCAGTCAAATAATTAGAGAAATTCTAATGACCTATCATACTAATACTGAAATATATGGTAACTAGAATATAAGGTTATGTAACCAGAATATAATGGGAAACTAGAATATAACTAGTATATAACTAGAATATAATCTCTTTTCATACTAAAATGATTTTTTTTTAAATTTGCACACAGAATTTTTGACAACAGTCTTAAAGCAGGTACTACAAACAGCTGGCTCATTCTTGATTCTCTGATTCAACAGACTTAGAGAGCCATTGTCTATGACCAAGTATGAAAATTCCATTTATCTCCAACTATCCCCAGATTAAAATCACAGGATTATAACAATTTTTAAGCAAGTTCCTAACTGCATGTTTTGCAAGGTAGTTCGATTTTAGGATAAACTACTAGCCTCCAATTGCTAAGATCTTTAAAGGCATGTTGAACCAATTACAATGAACTATATATTGCCCTGAATAAAGTTACTTTTAGCATATAAAAGGATAATTGTTTCCCCTTTGTGTCCTTCCCCTACTAAATAATGGTAATGACCTCAAGGTCAGGCATCTCCAGGAGTTAATGATGGCATGGGTTAAGGGCACTCAGCTGGTCATCAGCTCCTATCCATCTGTCATTATTGCTTTTGCAATTAAGGGTTTTATTAGAGTTTCTTGTTTGTTTTGTAAGCCAAACTGACTAGTGTTGAATCCAAGACAGCATCTCAAAAAAATGTTCATAATTCCAGTTTTTCTCTTATATAGCAGTTTAGTTTAATTTCAATTGCTCAGCACAGAGCAATTTCCTGTATATTAAATGAACTGTCAAAAAAAAAAAAAAAAACCAAAACAAAAAGTCTGCAGAAAAGCATCATAAACAAAAGTTTAAAACTCTCTATTACTTACCAAGAGCTGCTGAGTCATGCAGTGGCCGTCGGCGCTGGTTTGTGCCCGAGAATGGGTAGTAGGGTGTCCCAGGCTTTCCAGAGGATGACAGCTGACCTGGACTTCCAAGCCCCATATCAGACCGAAGCAGACTAGACTACAAAAGTATACAGGGAAAAGTCAAATTAAGCTGTTAAGTCAAATAATGCAGCTGTTATTACACCAGGCTGACAAACTATTAACCACACTTACTGTTCTCAGCATTTATAGGAATTTACTGGGATTTAGTGAAGGTTCTAGAGTTAAAAAAAATGTAGGTTTTTTAAAGTCAATATTCAGAGTATGTACTATAGCATAACTCAGAAAATCAGAGCAAGTTTGGCTGTAAGCCTCCAGAAAGCCATAACCATTTCAGCTGAAAACATCTGAAAGAATCAATTCATATTTAAATTTTAAACAAAAATAATAATCCTTTGTTTAGCTTGCAATATAACACCTATTACACAATATAAACATAATTGATAAAAACTGCTAAGAGTTTATAGTGTGACATTAAGTTTTAGCACATACTTAGAAATCAAGACTTAGATTACATTCATAAAAACATGGAATAAAATTGTCCAAAAAAAAATCAAATGCAGACAAGAGATAACAGAGTAGATTAATGAACAAAACACAAAATTTTGACATTTTAAAAACTTCAAACTAACAAGGTAGTTGAACCCTACCCTTTTTGTTCCCTTTTCATGTAGTAAAAACAAAAACATTCCAAACATTTAACAAATACATTGTATATTGTTTGACCTGACATTATTTGGATTTCCTCTGTAAAACTGAAATGAATGGTGCTGATTCAGAAAAACATAGTTTTTCCACGGGTGGCGTTATGCTTAGCTTTGTTTTAGTTTGAAAATCCTCACTTGGAGTGAGACCCACAGAACTGCCTGTACAGAAAATGTACCAGGTGGTAAAAATTCCCTGTTTCACTCCTGGCTGGTGCATGCAGCTTTCCTCATGGAGCAGCATCCCCTCTACATTGCACACAGCTAAAGACACACTGCTCTTAATGTCTGCCAGTGTTTTAAGGCCATGTGGAAGCAGCAGCCTCAGAAGCAATTTGATTTCTTCAGCTGTGGTCAGTACCTGGTGCAGCCCTCCCAGTGGTAAAGCACAGCTGGCAGGACAACAGGGATGTTTTGCTCAGACTCATCTGCACTGACATTTCATGGTCAGGTGATGCTAACACAGAAACAGCTAACTGGAGTAACTTTTATACCAAAACCCTGCCTAATTTCTCCTTCAGCCTTGCTGCTCCCAAGCCAACATTGCTCATCCCATCCAGCTGCTCTCCAGGAGGAGCCCTCGTGCCCCTGCAGGTTCTGGAGGTTTCACCAAGCCCACCTGTGGGCTGGATTATGGCAGGAACTGCTCCAGTGCTGCTGCCTGCTGGGGATCCAGCAGCCCACTGGCACAGCTGCAGAGGCCACTCATTGCTCCTGCTTCTCCTCCCCTTCCCTTCTGAGGCCCAAAGACCTCATTCATAAATGAATGCATTTTTGGATTATACTAGACCATCAAAACTGATTGGTCTGCTGTGAGGAGTTGTGAAAGGTGAGGTTCACTCATACAGCTCACAGTAAGGCACTAAATGCCTTCTACCTTGCAATGCACTGGGATTAGCAGAAAACTAAGACTTCAGATAGAGTTACAGAATATATATAAAATAGGCTTTTTTTTTTGCATTGTATCACCATTGAAATGTCTCTCTTTTCTTGTTTGATGACTAATTTGAGCATGAAAATCTTATATTTTAATTGAATAGAGTAGGCTGTGAAAGAATTGCCCCATCACAAACTAAAGGAAGGCCCAAAAGTGTTAAGAATTTTATACAAAAGTGTGAACATCAAAATTTATTTTAAATGTTACTGCATAGAAATAGCTTCCTCTCATCTTAAGTTCTTCACTGCTATTCTTACAACAGTCTTTGAAACAAAATTCTTAATCTGAAACTCATATTAAGATGAGATACTCTGATAGGCTGACAAAAGCATATAGCAAATACATGCAAGGGGAAATCTGTTGGTGGGCTATTCCAAGGTCTTCTAATTTTTGCTTCGGTTAAATAGTTAAGATTTTATTGCTTTGCAGAAAACATTATGAACATCAGAATATCTGGCTTACTTAATATAAATCTGAATTATCAAAGATACCATTCTAAACATTTACTACAGTTTTAGAGGTGAACACTATGCAGGAAACCTGGGCAATGTTTTGTGAAAAGCAGCTCCTCCAAACCAGCACTGGCCACAAGAAGAAATGAAACCAGTTCTCACTTAGGCCAATACTTGACCTTCTGGACCAAGAATACACAGGACTGAAGGAAAATTTCTTTACATAGCCTGTGGGGAAGGGAGGAAGTATTGTGCTAGTTATCATCTCAAGTAGCTGAGGCAAGATCCCCCTCCCAGAATGGCAGAAGTGCTGAGGCTGGCAGGACCTCAGGAGGTCAGTGAGTGCAGCCCTGCTCGCTCAGAGCAGCTGTCGAACACAATTAGCAACGATGGCCCACTCACATTAAAGACAACCCTCCGTGCCACCCCAGCATCTCCCCTGGTCACTGGAGGGATTTTGGAAAATGCAATGGGATCCATACAGATGCTTAAAAAAAAAAAAAAAAAAAAAAAAGCGGGGGGGTTCCTAGTTCCCCTACTCATCAGGAGATGGGAAAAGATAAAAAAAAAATAACCAACCAGTAAAAACTCTTAAATTAATTTCTACAAAGTCATTCCAGAAGGTATGAGTCTGTATCTTTTCCAGACTTAACCTCCAACCTTTATTTCATGACATTTGCCACTCTTGCTCTTGTCCTAAGTATTCCAGTGTTTGGCATTTTCACCAGACCCTGAATTTCAAGGCAGCCTGGCTTCTAAAATAACAAAGTTAGTGTGCAAGCACTATAGTAAATACACCATAAATCTCAAGCTGTGCAACACACTATGAAGAAGTTTTCTGATCTATACTGTGTTTGAGTAAGCATTTTTTTATTTATAAAAAAGGATTAAAAAACCAAAACAAGACAAAACCACAACCCTCTTCTACCATTGGCCCAATCAAATGAAACAGCTGTTTAGAATTTTATAATTGTTCTTCAGTCCTCTAAAAGAAAATAAAAATAGATGTCATTAGTTCAGCTCATTGATTTTTCCGCCTGTTTGAACCAATTGAGAAAAAATATTGATTAGGACTGATCCTTTCCTAAGGGCATCTGATAAAGAAAGGAATACAAAAATACCACTGAGGATAGCAAAAAAGCTTTGTATTATCAGCATGAAGCTTCTCCTGAGGAAGTGTCCGAGGTCCCAGCAGAGGCGGATCACTTACACACTGAGTTAGGGGCATTCTCCACAGAGAACCTGCACCTCACTCTGAACCTCATCTGCCAAGCAGGCACCCAATTACCAAAGAATAATCAATGACTGGTTATTCTCCTGAATGCTTGTCCAACTCCTTGTGTCTATTACCATTGTAAATAAAGAGGCATCACCCCTAAAAATTGCCTCTTTGGATTTTATAATGCATATATCCAGTTTCAAGTAATGTTTTCCCAAAGGAATGAGCATTCAGTAACAACAACAACAACAAAAAAGTTTTTTATTACAATGAACTAAGAACATAGCAAGCCTGATTCAGAAAAGAGAAAAAGATGTAAACATGACTGCTTAACTTTTGAGATTTATCCCTTTCAGAGAAACCAAGAAATAGTTTTGACAGCTTCAGAGGAAATGGCGTGGCCTGACCCAAATAGGAAAGGCTTTCACAAGGGCCACTATCTCAACAAATGCTTTAAAGGGGTCACTTTCCTAAAGAGTATTCTCATAAAAATGAAACGCAAGGGAGTTATCTATTCAAGTATTGCAAGGATGAGGTGGGGGAGAAGAATCATATCTACATGTAGGGGGTGGATTTATGCACCTTTGTCACAGGAAACAAGTAACTTTGCATTGCGGCTGCACTTTCATGCAGGCAAATTCACTTCCATTCAAACTAACAAGCCAATCAACCACATGCTTATATCAAAATTATACACCTGAAATAAGAAGAAGCTACTTAGTCAACTTATTTTAAAATGGTTTTTAAATTGATTCTTTCAAAGAATTTAAGCATAAAAGTAAAAAAACAGTTTGACTAATTCCTAAGCTTTCTTCTCTCCAGCCCAACCCTGCGACTCTTTAGATACAATTTGAAGCCAAAGCACTGCTCTGCCTTCAATGAACTTCTAGGACACCAGCCAGCAGAATTCTAATACATTGGTAAACATTTTCTGATTTGACTTTGATATTAAAAAAAAAAGGGACAAGTAAAGGCCTACAGATACCCTTACATAATATTCCTTGCAGCTCTCTAATATTTAGGCTTCATGCAAACAGGAAAGCCAAGGTGTCCTGAAAAGAATACAAACAAAAGTTCTAACAAACACACTCCATACACTACCTATATAAAGTTTTACCTATTCAAAAATGTATTTGCCATAGTCAGGTAGCCTTATGCTTCTTGGTCTAGATCTTGTTCACATTCTTTTCTTAAATGCAAACATCGGCAAACACTTTTAAGAATTCAAATTTTCCCAGCATACCCATAGCCAAACTATGCAATAGTTTCATCCAAATACAACTGTGGGCCTTTACATTATTCATTATTTTCTATCAAAAGAATAATATGGTTGAGAATAAAAGCATTAGCCCATTATATGCAACTGATTATGACAGGCCTATTATGCTGGCATAATAAGGCAGTCTGCTTTGGCAGTGAAATGAGAGCAGCAACTCACCAACTGCAAACTTAGATCTTGAAAACCTCCCCAACAGTCAACTAGATTCAACTAGATTTTATTTTTCCTATCTTTTTGCATAAAGTTTATGCTTTCAATTCTAGTAGTCAGGCTGTACCTATTTAAAGCAGGAAAACTGTCGAGGTAAAAAAAAAAAAAAAGTACTTGAGTGTTTAGTTAAAATTTGGGAGCTTGGCTACTTCACTTTTACAAAATAATGTAATGCAACACCATTCATCGCAATCAAATCCCTCCATTATCCCGCCACAGTCGCTGACAAACTCACTTGGCATCTCTCTGTTTCTCAGAATTACACAGAGCAGATGGCAAGTGCATTCCTTGCCTTACTGTAAACTTGAAATGTTGCCCTGGGTAGAGCACAAGTTTCATGTGCATGTCCTTTTTACTCAGTGAGCTATTTGGATGACTTAGAGCATGGATATAATGTGTCTCAGTATTGCATGTCTTGCCTTATAGATAAACCTGACAATTTACATAAGCTGGCTTAGAAGAACATAACAAAAAAGTCAAACTCTGGTAAATTTGCAAAATCCTCCAGCAAAGCTGTATATTTTGTTATGGTGTTTCCAAAGGAAAGCCCAGCACAAGACTAAAACCTTAACTAATAATTGCTCTGAAATCCTAGTCCAGGTTAGGGCTGCAAAAAGACCATTCACTTGAGTTCCACGTCATGCAGTTTAAGCCAAAAATATAACTAAGATATAAAGTGTTGAATTTCACTTTACTCAAGTCTCCAGTCTTTTGAATCTGTAATGAATATGTACTCCAAAATAGGAGCTGAATTTGGAAAAAACACTGACATATGATGTAAATTCATTTTAAATTTAAATTTTAGAGATATGTTTGCAATTATCAGCATGTTGTTAAAGAATCTCATCCTGAGAATATCATCAAATAGTAATGTGAAATACAGTGTTACCATTTTGAGAACAAAGGGACTCTGAATGAGTAATCAATAGCAACTGGCAGAAAATGAGGCATTAATTATGATCCTCTCTAGTGTTTTGTCTCAAACAACGTTTCATTAAATATATTGTGCTAACCTGTACATCTTCAAGCCATTGCCAATAGATTTGATCAGATACATTTTTGGTCTGTTTCAGGAGGAGGAAAATATCAGAATTAGAAAACCAAAACAACATCTAAATTGTTATATGATAACTTGAGCTTTTTTCCCTTGATCAATTTAAAGGAAATCAGGGGTTGCTAATAAAACATCTCAGGAGAGGATCCTCTAACAACATGTTGATAATTGCAAACATATTCCTCATTTTAAAAAAATACTTAGATCTTATAATCTCAGTGTAGTCTCTTGAAAATTTAATTATCATCTCCTATACCTAAAGTATCATGCAGGTTTGAGAAGATAATGACAGTCATCCATCAACTGCATCCTGCCAGTGTAATCAGGCTAATCTAGCTCACTGGATTAAAAACCAGCTACCTAGGGTACTAAATACTGAAGTGATGCAACATCATAAACAAAATTACATTTAGCTTTACTGTCTTTCCAATTAATGTTAACACCAATGAAGATCAGGTTATCAATATATTCTCTTTTTATGCCAAAGCTTTTCCAGATCACCATGAGCTGCTTATTCATGTGTGTACCTAAGCAGAGGCTGCTACTGTGGCAAATTCTGTTCATGTGTAAATATACTGGGACTGAGCACAGGGACAGAGAAGAAAGGAGTTTATTCAGAATTACATATATGGGGTTCTTTTAGCAGTGAGGAGAGCAAAGATTAATTGCAAAGGGAAGGAATAATTTTGTATTTTTTTTGCATCTAAATGTCTTTAAAGACTCTGATTAATACAAATATTTTGAAAAGTCCCTTCCTTCTCTTTTGTAATACTGTGTTCCCTGCACTGATGCTGCATATTGGCAAGACTACAAATTCAGTTTTACGCTTCTAAAGCAGCACCCTGCTGATATTGGTGTCCAATCCCGGAGGTTATGCTGGCTCAGCTTGTCTTCCTTCATCCCCCCGGGCAAGGTATTTTTGCGTTGCTGACTGAATTCTAGGAAGGCATTACTAAGCATTGTGATTACAGGTCAGGCACCCCTCCCTTTGCCTTTGAATCTTTTTGCTATATTATGAAAACAGTCATTTGAACAGCTTCCTTACTGTGATTTTACGAAAGTCACAGTATATATGGAGCTTTCTGGAAAACTCCAAAATTTTACAAGAGAAGTTGCTGAGTGGTTATTCATCTATATTTTAATTTTATGGTACCACCATCCTTGCTTTCCTTTATGATTACAAGATACTAGCATGAGCAGTCAATATTACAATAAAGGATTTTATGCTGAGTCTTATTTACAGAAGTCAGACTATAAAGGAAATTATAATGCTCAAACTATCTTTGCATCTGTTCCTCCCTCTGCATCTTCAGCAAAAAGATGTAAAAATATTTCAGACGATTATTCAGATCCTTTCATGTCTATAGTATGGAAGCTGTACATGTCCTCTCCCACACATCCAAGAGAAAAATCTCTCTTGCTCTAAGCACCAAGTCAGAAAATCATTAACATGTTGAGGGTACGTTAATAAAGCAACCAGTTAATTGTTAGGACTTACCATGGAGAACCCACATGTTTTCACGTATCATCAAGGGAGAGCTTGGTTCACTACTAGGGTGCTAGGAAATGGCCAGGAAATGTCTTAGGCTACAGTCTCCTCCCCTGAATAAATGTTATCCTTCTCTCCCTGCTCTTCAGAAACCTGTGCCAGCAGGAGCACCAGTGTCTCAAAAAGCACTCCAGAATACAGCTGAAACCAATACAAGTTGGATGGTTGAGTCCCACGAAGGAGGAATGTAAATGACAAATCTTGCATCAGTGTCTGAGTGCCCAAGCTCTGCTCTCCCACCCATTCCAGGAAGCAGTGCTCAGTAACAGGTTGCCTACACCACTCAACTCCTCCTACCCAGTCCTACTCAGGGCCTCACTTCTTCTTGACACCAGTTATTTGTTGTGCATATGTGAAGTTTGGGAAGGGACTTTCTCTACCTATTAATTAAAAAAGGAAGGTAAATGGGGGCTTAACACACTTGAGTAATTACAGAAAAAAGGAATGCACACTTCAAGAAAATCCAAAGGGCAATCTAGCTCATTCAAATAAACAGGCATGGCTGGGAGTACAGAGCTGAGCTAGTATTTCCCCCATCCTCCACTAATACCACAAATTTGTAACTGAGAAGCATCCAGCTCTGAGGCAGTCAGAAAAGCCGGACACAAATAGTAATTCACCAAAGAAGTTTCATCTGCACTCTGTGCTGTAGCATTATTTTTACTTCCTAATGTAGCAATATGCAAGATAATATGTATATTAGTTTACAGAATATTCATAAGCTTAGATGCAATCAAAAATAAACAAAAAATAAAGGTGGCAAGAAAATTTGCCAACCCTAAATAGTGTGAGAAAGAGAAGGGCAAAGACAAGAAACTGTTTGCCCAGTAAAGGCATTGAAAATGATTCCTTACAGAACTGCTCTCCCTTTATAAATAGCATCCCTCCTCCAACTATAACGAATTCCTAACACCTGCTACCCACTTCATTCCAGGGGGAATGTCTTCCCTGATTAACTTCAGGTGGTCACCTCCAGTGCTGGAAAATGAAATCTAGCCTGTGCCCCATACATTTTTACTTTCTAAAAAGGTTCTGCAGACTCCTTATCTGCTGAGTGACAGTAGATATTTTCCCAATAGCACAATAAGTAATTCACTTCTAATAAATCATGATGAAAAGAAAGTTAATGTTGCTTGATTCTACTTGAGAAGCAAAATGAAGCAAAATAAACTAAAGTTCAGGCATTCCATCTGCCCTTAAACTATATATCCCTCTCCCCATCCCAGTCTTTTAGGATGGTATCAGGTGGCAGAATCCAGAGTCACTGCTTCAGTTAACATTGTGTCAGCCTTTCCTTCAGCAGCTGCATTTCTTAGAGATTGATAGCTCAGCTGTAAAAATCTGCTTCAGGGAGACACCTGATATCAAAAGTGTCAGAGAAGGGGAGATTAAAAAAAGAAAATTTACAAAATAAAATCAGTTTTTCAGCTTTAAAGTTATATCAGTATTAAAAACCCCACACACGTACAAGCCTTAAGTTTTTTTATACTTCCATAACTCAGTATCACTTGGATTTAAGAAGACATCATGTTCTCTATACGGCTTCTAAAACTATGTAAGGACGGAAGAAAAGCAACTAGTGCCACTGCTTGTAGCCTTTCTAAGGCCCCACTCATCAGAAAGGTCCAGAAAATGATGCAATTTTCTGCCTCATTGCAAAGACCCATCTAAAGCATCCTCAAACATACACCAGCAGCAAGGAGGAAGATTTCTGGTTGTTTAATAGCGACTGGTTAGCAGGAACCCTGGCAAAGCATCCTAGGAGCAACTGCAGTGCCAGGCTGGCATGCTGCTCCTCAGGACTACCCCTGCAGACTGAGGAGGATTTATTTGTGTGCCTTTGCACCCATTTGAACATCAACCACCTTGGAAAATATGATGTGCTACAAAAATACCTTTTCCTAGTCTCTTACATTTTAAGAAACATCTCAGCTGTCAAATGCTACTAAAACCCTGCTCTACCCCGCTGTTCACAATCACTCATTTATTTCACTGTTGTCACTTCTGAGTTTTTTGTTCTCACAAAACTTGTACTTCCAATCACATTTTTCATATTCTTCTCTACTTTTCCATTTTTGTCAGTAAATCTCATTTCTGCTTCCCACATACATTTTGCACATCCTTATCTCCTAACATTCACATTTTTGTCTGTATGCTCAATCTTACAGCTGTTTAATGTCACCTGATGCTTTATTAAAAACATTAAAATCAGTCAATCTTCTCCATTACACCAAATATACATCTTACAATTATATAGTTTAGGAACATACTAAAAATACTTTTAAGTTGGTGCTATTTTCTGGTATCTATACTCTTGTTTTAACTTCTGCTTGCTTAATCCTTACCCAGCCAGTAATACAAAAAAGTTGCCATTTTTGCTTATGCACAATATGAACAAGCTTTTATGTTCTCCCTATAAATTTCTGGAGTTGTACCCTTATTATACTTCCTCAGCTATTAGAGAGTGAGCTCTGAGATACTACTTGCCCCAACATGGCAGGATTGTTCTTTAGGTTTGAATTCTCCACAAGCTGCTTTAAAGTCTCTTTAAATTGTAAAGAGGCAAATTACTGACTATGCAAAGACAAAATAACATACACTTGCAGTCATTTCTTTTGCTGAAGTGATCATCTGTTAAATTGCCCAAGAAATTGGTGCTAAAGGCATTTTTTGGGTTTATTTCAAAAGTTCTTATAGTGTCTGTTAAGAAACAAATTTTTTTATACAAAAATAAAACAAACTTTTAAGTCTGTTAAGGATATAACAGCTAAAAATACAGTCTAACATGCTGCCATTTTATTCTTTAATAAATAGCTCAATTTGCAGGCAACAAGATGCAAATCTTTAAAGTCCCATGTTAAATTGTGAAGAAAGGAGAAACTGATAAATTCTGAAAAGTTGTCTGAAATCATGTCTTAATATGCTTACTTGAAGTATATGCCCATAAGGAGCACTAAGTGTGGTGCTAATGTGCATAAAATGTTACTGTCATACTGCAAAATTCAGGCTAATTTAATAAAGCCTGATGTGCCTTACATCATGCTGCAATGATGCAATAATATGCTGCTAAATGAGTCATCTCACATTAGCTTCATGGCAACAGCAGAGTTGATGGCTACTGAAGGGAAAATGGGGTAGCAATATTACTGCAAATATTGATAGACCAGCTTTCTATTGGATTTTTTTATCCAAGAAAAAGCTGCCTTATTTATTGTGCATTACCAACATGCACAAAACTTACATAATAATAATAGCAGCAAAAATGAGTTTAAAGTCCATCTGCCACTAAATAATATATATGTAGTGTACACAGTATCATATAGATTATCCATGTTCTCTGTGTAGTGCTATATATTTCATGCAATATGTATATACATCATGTACTATAGAGTAATGTATATTTTATAAATTATTATATATATATATGATTGTACATAGTCAAAGTGAAATGCATTTAGTCAATTCAATCCATAGTTCCTTCCAGCACTCATATACTCTAAAGTTTTATCAGCAGCAGCTTTTT
This sequence comes from Rhabdornis inornatus, assembly GCA_013397075.1. Classification (NCBI taxonomy): domain Eukaryota; kingdom Metazoa; phylum Chordata; class Aves; order Passeriformes; family Rhabdornithidae; genus Rhabdornis; species Rhabdornis inornatus. The sequence continues at coordinate 477,416 of VWZS01008407.1, read as the reverse complement.
TCTAAATTGGTTTTATAACTTCTGAAGCGTCCCATCTCTATGCAGACCATGGAGATTAATGAGTAACAAAAATGGAGTAAATAAAGATATGACTCTTTATAAAAAGGCTACACTTTAAACCACAAGTGGTGAATGCCTCTTTAGCTCCTGCCTAGGATCCATTACATTCAGCACTCGATTCCACCTCCTTTCCCACACACAGGATAGTGTGCAGACTTCAAATTATTATGAAGGGAGGACAAATGTGTTATCTCCACATGTCAAAAAATCCATCATATCTATTTTTCATGCGTGATTATTTAGAATAAAAATAGAACATTAAGGGGATAGCCACCAACTATTTCCTATCCTGAGCCTACTGATGCCAGTGGGGAGAGACTGTGCCAGGCACATGAGAACAGGCACTGTGAGGCTAAAGGAGCATCCCCCACCAATTACCCAGGGCACTCCCAGGCTCCTGGGGATAAAGTTACCTTCTGTGAAGACCCACACAAACAATTAGAAGAATTAGACTAACAGCTACACATATACTGTACATTTATCTCAATTTCACTTTAAAAATAGTGCAGACCTCTGGCTTTTCTTGAGCTCAGACCTGTCAAACCAATGTGCAGTGACAGCTGGGGATCTTTTTGATGATACTGGAAATGGGAGAAGTATATTCGATATCTGAAGTCTAAACTTACTTCTTTCACATAAGCTACTGTTTTCAGTACTAAATTACACAAATGTGAAGAAAATCCTTTTTATTACAGGAAGCTTTCTGAAAAATTAACCTTCACCTGATTTGTAATTTGTGAAAAGATGCCCTTCCCAAAACTGCAATTACATGGCCAACTGGAATGGTGGAGACCCCCACAAAAATCACAAACTACCACCCTCCCTCCAAATCAAGGACACAAAAAGAGACTTCGTGTCAAGTCATGCAGCATTGCATTTCATTCTGACAGCAAAATAGAGTTTTTAGTATTTCTTCTAAAAGCTGTCAATTCTTCCACCAGGTAAAAATTTTTGACATTCATCTAAATCAGCTCTGCATAAGCCTCAATTTGTCATCTTATCCATCCACTTAGAGTCTAAATACTTTTGGATGCTTCTTTTTGTCTTGTTTAAAACATCTGATGGAAAGAAAACCTGAGAACCTGCACTTCCTGGTAATAAACTATTCATAAACTAGCCATATTTACATTCTTGTGACTAAATGTTACAGCTGAATCAGATTCTATTACCTAAGTCGCTCAGGTTCTTAAGCTACATTGAAAATCAATCACACTTCAACTCCTACAGTCTAAATATAAAGCCTGTAGGTAGCAAACAGTCCCTACAAATCACTGCTTAGATTATTTTCAGTAAAAGGTGAGAATGATAAGACTCTGAAACATTGCAGTTTACAGTAGTCTTGAAAATTTTCATTGCAGCCTTCTGTAAACTCAACAGAAAGTAAAAATTAAAACTCCTCACACTTCCATACTAGGTTATTAATACCCTTTACACCAATAACGTAATGGAAAGGAGGTAGGAGAAGGACGGATTCAAGAGTATTTGGAGAAGTTAGGTATTTTCAATTAATCTGTACCCAATAACAAACTCAGGAGACTGGCTCTTGCCATTTTATCATTTCAGAAACCTTAGCCACTGTCCTTGAAGATCTCACAGTTCAGAGCAGAGACTAGAAAAGAGTGGGTTTGGTTGGTTTCAGATAGGAAGAAAAGTAGTGGCTTGTAATTCCTCAACAACCTAATTTTCCTTTTTTTCTTAAGAATACTGGAAGAAATAGACTGCAAATGTCAGAAGATAATGAAGAAGTGATACTGATTCAGCTGGAATACACTATATAAAATTAATTTCCTTCTCGGATTGCATAATAGATGTTTTAATAAGGCTTTTACCACTTCCACATTTCACAGGTGAACTGAGGAACCAAGGACAACTAAAACTAGTGCTGAATACAGAGCAAAGCTGATTAAAAAAGAGCTAAGAGTTTGTGATCAACAGTGGGTGAATGTATTAACTGAGACTTTGCAGGCATCTGTTTTGGGCATCATTCCACCTCTTAATTAGTGAATTGGATGAAAAATGAAGACTACATTTACTAAACTCACAAAGCAAATAACCCATAAGGATCTACAAATGCAGTGCAAGCCTGGAATTCAAAATTGCACAGACAAATTTAGAGATGGTGGAAGCAATGTGTTAAAAAATAAATACATTTTTGTACATGGAACCTGTAAACTGAAAACACAGGGTGAGGATTAGCAAGCTAGCCAGCTTAAAATCACCATAAAAATGTATTGGGAAATTTTACATTACCACGATTCGAATATGTATCAGAAACTGGATATTTGTTAGGAAAACAGGCAAGTACCACCCAGCAAAAAATTCACAGTAATGTCTGACAGATCCAGGAAATTTCTTTTTTGCCATGATGGTTAGGCCCCAGGTGAGGTACTTGACCTCATTTAAAGCACTGGAATTCCCTAGAGTTGTGAACCTGCTGGAGAACATTCAGAGCATAAGCTTTTCTACTAATATTTCAGTCTGAAACAGATCCTGCTACATAGCCACTGTTAAAATATACCTGCACTATACACACCCAGGTAAAAATTAACTCCAGTTAAGTTTTATCTTTTCTAAGGACTCCTTATCATCTAATGGTTTTTCCAGCCTCTACAGACTTAAAAGAGAATAGATTCTTCTCCATGTCCAGTGTCTGTAAGACAAGAGTTCACTACTTTAATTACAATGATGATAAGGGACCAGGGAAACTTTCTTAAAGTCATTACACTTAAGTAGTTGAAAACAAAACCCAGGGTGGTCATGCAGTCTCTTACATCTCCAGACTTTTTTGAGAACTGACCACATGAAGCCTCTGTCAGGGACAGTGCAGCTGATTCTTCATTTGGATTGTAATGACCTCTCATGATCACTTTGGACTTTCTCTATGACAGATTTCAAACACTGTAGCTGTATTTCAAGCACTACCATGCATTCAAACAAACAAACGAACAAAAAAAATCATCAAAATTATTCAGAAATCCCACCACAGACCAAGTTAAATGAATTCAAACACTGTCAGACTTACCTGACAAAGACCAAAATAAAGTACAAACTGGAACTTATCACATGAGTTTAAATGGAATTTAATTGAAAGTTAATTCCATGTTCATTTTTTATTATCCTGAATATAGAACTAATACAGATTTACCCACAGTAACATTTTCCCCACTTACTAAAAATTTTAAAGAAAAAGAAACTGAGGGAGATTAAATAGCTGGAAGCTTATCAAAGGGATAAACAGAACTACAAGTGATGTTAATAGAAACAAACATGGATAAGATTGGAGGGTCAAATAGCTATATGTAAAAAACTATTATTAAATTGTACTAGATAGAAACAATCCTAAATATACAGAGATATAAAGGATTTTCCTCACTGAGAAACTGAACAGAAATTACACTCATCACTGCAAAACAGAATGGAATTTTATGCAAAGTTCACATAAAACCATTTTCCAATACAAAATATTAACTTAATGAAAGAGTAATGTAGAAATTAATTTGATTCCAAACTAACATCAAATTTAAGTTATTATATTTAAATAGAGTACATACAGAGTTATTTCAACAATAGTAACTACACTAATACAATGTTTTACTGTCTAGACTGGCAATAATGTGAAGCTCATAACTCTCAGGTAAAGAGCTATACTGCTTTTTGGGAGAATGTCGCTGAAAGCTCACCCATACAACTACAAATGGGTCTTTGTTTGCCACATCTGCGTTACAGAGAAGTAGTAAAGGCTGTGAGAATGATCCTTTCTTAATAGGGGAAGCATTGCCACATGGTGCTGCCCATTCACACTTCCCAAGCTACTAGTTAAAAGACTGAAAACCAAGATGTTAAACTCATATGTTAGATGTTATCATCCAGAAGAGAGACACTCCTGAAAATATCAGTTCAAAGGAAATAGTCAACCTATAGTAAAATCTAAAATATATTCCTGTTTGAGAAAATAAACATAAATTAATTTCTTAGAATTATAAACATATTAGTTATTTAAATCTTTATCAACAGACACTGAATGTAATCACATGCTAATTATACTTTTTAAACAGTCAAATTTCCTGTGCATTCAAAACAAACTTTTAAACAATGATGAAAGTATTCTTAGTCTGGCTCATTAGAAATAACACGAAGGAAATCATCACTCTAAAATGGAGAAAGAAACTCTGTGCTTACCTGACAGCCTGGTAAGCCTGTATCTCTACCATACAGTGGAAATGGACCTCTGTCGGAGGTTTTTCCTATAAAAGAAATAAATTTTAAATTTGTTTATTTTTAAAATCCCCTAGACATCCACATCAGTTGTCCTTTTATATGCAATTCAGAAAATCTATTAGCATCTTAATAAATTTACAAACATCAAGTTGCAGTAATAAAATCAGGTTTTTATACATCTGTGTTTAACACACTCAAACAAGACTACAGTAATAGATGACATATTTACCTAATTAAATTCCTTTCATAACCGGTCAAATTCTATAAAACATTCTTATTCAGTATGTTAAATACAGAAGGCAAAAGTCCATTTTCATTTCCATTATCAACAAACAAAGGTAGAGACATGTTTAGACATTTCTCCTTCCTAAATGAAACTAACACTCAGCTGGTATCCCTCTCAGACAATAAATATACTGAGCAATAAAATAAAACCACGTGAAACACAAACAAAAACTTCATTCAAAACAGTAAAACTCACACCAACCTTAAACCATGGCTGATTCATTCAGCTCTCGACACTCACCCCTAAATTCTTAAAAATCTTTGTTTAATGTACAGACCAGCAGGTACAAAACTCGAGCAATACAACTGGGCAAGACAGCCAAACAGACTTTTCTGCCATAATGCAACCTTTGTGTGTAGGGAGCACATAGAGAACACAGTGCCTCGTGCACAGTGGCTGCCTTCTGATGCTGCCTGAGGTCACAAGACATTAGCAATGGGTTTGCCAGCTCCAGAAAAACTCCTTAGTGCTATATTTGCTAGGTTTGCCACCAAAATGGCATGGCTGTATATGAAAATCAGTGTGCAGTTTCTCCAGTAGAGCTCAGAAGTTTATCAATCAACACTTGGAAAAAATCTTGAATAGAAGCCCACTGAACAATGCCAAGCATCAGACACTCATCCAGTTTGTGTGTAACAGAAAACACCAAGTGCATGTGCCTGCCCTAATTATAACACAGGTAGGACCCAGAAAAACCCTGTACCACCACTCAGAGTCTTATCCAAAGGCAAACATTAATTAATCAGATCTACCATTTGAAAATGAATGCTATCTCACTCAACTAGGCATTCCCTTTGCAAATGATGTGTGTGTTATCCTGCCTTAATAAGAAGAAAAAGTAGCCTCTCTTTCACCCTTCCATTTCACTGATAAATAACTGCATGTTATTGCAATTGCACTTCAAGAATAGGACTTCCTTTGGTTTTTCTGATTTTTCTCTCTTATTACCAAAGTCCCTAAATTTAATTTCATAACAGGAAAATCTAAAGAATGCTTTTTGTTAATTTTAAAAGTGCATCTTGTGTAAGCAGGGAGGAAGAGGAAGTCTGAATCTCTTGGAATGACATCTCTGCAAGATTATCATCGTGATAGCTACCAATGGTATGGTCAACAATAGTTTGCTTGAAAAATGGCAGCTCTGCTGTAACAAAGGGAGAAAAAAAGTTAACATTTTTCTGCTGAAGCAATTTGCCTCTAACAATCTATCAAGCACCAAGCAAATAAAATACCTAGCATGCAAAATTATAAGTAGTAGGATGAATCATGCTGTTCATTTTAAACTAGACTCAGCATTTTCTTTCCAGAAAATGAGAATCTCATATCACATGATAAACAACTTTGACTGAAGTCTGCAGTATTCCAGGCAGGCTTTAAAACAAATATTTGTACAAGAGTCAATTACAGAGGCTAGAAAAATTATGATTTAAATTATGGTTTGTGCAGCAAGCAAGAAATTGTTAGATAAGAATGCATAAAATCATGTTATTTAAATGTTATAATTTTTAAAGTATGGCAGATTCATATTAAAAGAGGAAAGCTTGCTCCAACAACCCTATCTATAGTAAATTTGGTTCCAAGAAGTGACCAGGAAAAGTCAAAGCTTTCTGATGCTGCAATGCCTAAATATTTATCAAAAATTAGCTGGAGTAAATTAACATTTAACCTGTGTTCAAATGCCCTAGCTTTTCAATGAAGGGTTTGGAAAACAACTCAGGATCAGCTATGAGAGGGTGCCTTTCACAGATAGTCTCCCAAACACATTCCCATGCAAGCACTCAGACAGCATTCTCAAACTTGCAATAGTGTCACAATGTTAAAGGTATACATCTTTTAAATACCAAAAATTGTTAGGCACATACTACAGCAACACACATCGAGTCCTGCTCCTGGCTCCCTCTCAAACTATGGAGCTGCACCCTGTGGTCCCTGGTGTGGGACAGCAGCAGTGCCAGCAGCTTGGTCTCCACATTAGCACAGCACAAGGACGGGAGAGAGGCCAGTGATCCTGGGCACCTTTAGAGCACATTACTGCAGTCTAGTGAAGCCCCTGAAGCTCCAGTGATAAAAGACCAAGGCTTCCCAGCATGATGCTGTCTGGCCATATTACAGGACAGCTCCACTACCAACACAATGGAAAGGTGACAGAGTACAGACTTCAAACTGCCCCTTGTCATCTCAACCTGCTTCAGCTACTCCACTCTAGGCACAATGCTATTGTCATATTTAAACCTTTGTAAGCTAATGCCACAGGTAATATTTACTTGCCAATAGCAACAGAAAATACTTAGCAATACTTCACAAGTACTTGAAAGGTGTGTAATGTCAGGTTTGAGAAGATGACGCTTCCTCCATGGTTCACAAACGGGTAGGTCCCATACACACTCTCTGGTCAATGCACAGGCAGCCTAGCACCCAATGAAGTTCATACACATGGCTAAATATACCAAAATAGAATCCCTATGGTGGTTTCTAGCTTATGAAATACCTTTCTTATTTACTCATACTCTCTACAGATTGACAGAGGAGCATAAAAAAGCAGAGGTTACAGTAAAACCCAAAATTACTGGAGTTCCACTGCTTATGGGAAGGTAAACTCTAAAAATACAATGAGCCTGAGAGCCAAAGCAGACCCTGAAATGCCTTGCAGGCCTACCCCTCAGGATTTGCAGCTGAGTCTGTTACGCCCTCTCTCAGGTCTTAAGTCAGTGCCCACTACAGAGAGCAAGAGTCTCTTTTGCATTGCAGCTGGAAATTCAGAAACACTAATGCTCAGCATTTCGGGAACGTAAGGAAACTCACTGTGGCACCTGACATTAATTAGAAGAAGGAGAGCAAAAAACACTATAAATGACAAAATCCTTATTGAACACTTTAATTTGCATAGGTTTGTGTAGAGATGGAGGTAAGGTAGTGTGCAGACTTTTCAGCTGGGAAGGTAAAGCACATGCCCAGAGGAAGCTTATTTCCTCTTCAGATCTGATTTTATTTTCACACAACAAAAAAGTTAGATGCTGTCATTTTAGAAGCAAAATCTGTGCCTTGCTTACAAGGTAGCATCATGGTAAACTTTTCTTCAGGTTATTACCTAGTGTAGTGGCTCTATATACCAGAGTTGTGCATTCCAAGCAGGTTAGGAATAAAGCAATAGACATTTAAAACCAATTGAGTTGGTTATATGCAAAAAGTTTACATTTGCACAGGTCAATTCACAAGCATTTGAATCTTTTAATAACTTGGAATTAATGTGTTTTACTGGGCCTTGGGGGTTTTTTTGAAGTTTCATGTGTATTTATCAGGAAAAATTTCAAGGACCTAGTCACCACCTAACAGCCTTAAAGTTCAGGGACTATGGAGTTAACAGAAACCCAACCAAGAAAATCCCACTAGGCATTTTGAACCACAAATATTTCCCAAGTGCATAAATTTAAAACCCTGACATATTCTCTAACAATTCAAACATTAATAGGCATTTAGTAAATAATATTTTTCTCTCGCAATCACTTGTCTAAATGTGATATGCTCACAACTTAATATAGGCTTTGAATACCCCATGAGGAATTGTCTTCCACAATATATCTATATGTACAACAGCTGTACAGCCTAAATACTCTTAGCACAGAAAGAACTGAAACAGTAAGATGCAAAGTGATAGTGAGCTGAAAACAGCTCTACATTAAATCAGTTGAGGACTACTTCAATGAATATACTATAAATGCCTGCCAGTATAAAACAGCCTTTTCCCACTGCTTCTAGATAATGCTTGGCTTATGAGAAGATGACAGAACTCCCAAAAAACTACTTCAATTCCCACAGAATTAACCCTTTACAGACAGAAGATCTTTCTGTGCACTGCTAAGAATTTGTTTGGCTGGCAATATGGAAAGCAAGAACATCTTTAAATGAAGCAATGTTTATCATCCAGCATGAATGCTATAGTGACCACAGCTGGCAGCTGCTCTGTTTGTCAGACATGAAGTATGTCTGCCCTACTTGCACAGAGAATCTGCTTTAAGTGAATACTGAAGCGCCTTTATTTACAGTTCCTAAACATCATTTCCTCAATGATAACACTTGAAACTCGTCCCTACAGATAGCCTACCCAAAAATCAGTTTATAACAAAACATTGTTGACAAGTTTAAGAATTTATTTTTCAAGTTTATTAAACTGGTGTTGGTAATTCAGCTAGAAATCAATTATTAGACTGCTTTCTCCCCCTCCACATCCAGCAAAGTATGTCTTTGTTACCCACAGAATGAATACATTCAAATAATTTTTCATATGCAGATCCACAAGGAACAAGCTGAACAAGCTACACTGACAGGTGCATACAAAAGATGCAAGAAAAACCTTTAACAAAGTAGACATTTTTCTACTAATCAATATTGCTTTCCAAATAACCATGAGATAGAGAGTACACAAAATTTATAGAATAAGATTCTTGCAGATCCACTCTTTATTTTTTTGAAATTTTGTTGGCATTAAAAATTCTTATTCAGCAATTATTTTCAGTACAGTGAAAAAACATTATGTTTGATTGAAACACAAATCCATCTCTGCTCCTAGGATTTGGTGTGTTGCCTTCTTTGAGGCAAGACTGACACATGCAGCCATAACAATTTTTACTATATATCTATGCATTTCCTACAGCAGCAGAAAAATTATTTCTTCCTTTTCTACTGCTATATAGCCTACTCATTAATAAAGGCTGTCACAGCTTTAGCATCTTCCCTCTAGCGTTTTAAAGATCTATAATATGCACATGTATATATTGTGAATACATATAAAAACATAACATACATTTTTCTTTATGATACTTGAGACCAGAACTCCTGGAAATGAAACAGAGATCTGCAGCAACACAATTTGAAGAATTGGCTTAAAACAAATGACCTCCTATTCTCTTCATGACAATGTTTAAGTATTATTGGCTGATGTGTGCCAAGCATGCTGCTGGCTGCACTAAGGATGTTTAGCAAGACAGTGCCAACAACTGCAGCTGCTGGACTTGCAGCACCCTCCTCCTGTTCATTCCAAGCCAAATTACTCACTCAGCTATGAACAATGAAGCAGCAACACAGAAAAATGCGAAGTGCAAGTGAGATTAGTGATAAACTACAGGATCCCTACAGAGGTCAGTGATTAGCACCTCCCCAGTCACTTTCCTAACCTAGCCTTAATCTCATCACTGCTCCATCTTAGCTCAGTCTTCTGACTGCAAGCAGCTTCTCCAATCAATAGCCCTCCAAGTCCTGCAAACTCATCCACACTCTCACACCTTTTAATAAAGCAGTCAAACCTTTATGTCTGCAAACTTGTAGGACACATTTTTAACCTTACTAAGTGATTAATACACAATAAAATCCTATTACTGGAAAAATTTTCATAAAGTAACAGAAGAAAAACTACAAACATACTTAGCCTGAAATGCCATGCCCAAGTGTTGATCAGCAATGCAGTCTATACAGTTCATCATAAAAATGGTATGTACAGACTGCAACTAGTGAAAAGGAGTTCCCCCCCCCCCCAATATTGTGACAACTTGTAAGACCAATTTCCTAGACAGCAGAAATAAGTCTTTTAGCAAAACTTGTGTTTTACACTACTGATTTGCTCCCTCCTCCTTTTTTTGGCCAAAATTTTGAAAGACTAGGATTCTACAAAACTAATGACTGTCAAAAAGTAAAAAACTATGATTCTGATTGAGATTTATGGGGTTTAACAGTCCAATCTCAGGTCTGCCAGGAATCTCCTAGGATTCTCCATGCCATAAATTCTCATTTGTAAGAAGACAGCATCATACTTCTGTTATCTAGTCCAATTATTTATTTGGAGCAAGAACTGCTTTTCACATCCAAATAATCCAAAAGATGAAAAATCTGAAGCTGGAATTACCTGTAATCAACCTCCCATTACAACTTCTGCAATTTAGGAACAAATACTGAATTATCGCTTTTATTAACATTTGCACAAAATTCTCTGGGAAAAAAGAATTCAGTTTGCTTTCCAAACGCTAAAAGGATCAGAGGTTTGTATACTTACAGTTGTGTCAGCATTTGCAGATGTCTTTCACTGTGAAAATTCTACTGATTGAACCAACCAGGCAATAAATCTCAGTGTGTATTTATAAAGATGTTAAACACAGAAGTCAAGGGATTGCTCACAACTTCTTTAACACAATATTTTTTTAAAAAATAATGTCAGTGTGTGAAGAGGTATTAAAGAACCTGCTTCTCAAAGACATGCCTTTGACACTTCATCCCATTGATTTGTAAGTACATCTAAGAAAAGATGGAGTATTTTGTCAGTTTGCAGATCACCGCACAGATCTTGTGCTATAAAAACAATTTATTAATGTTCTTATGTACTTCAAATACACAGGAGGTAAGGGTGGACTAAATTCCACATTATATTTGGATTGACCCTATGAACTTGTAATTTACATGCTCATGTCAAACTAAGAACACTTCTATTGCAACAGAGGCTGATCCATCCTCAGTACTATTCCTGTCCCTCCACTTAGCAGGCTTACACTGAGCTGAATAACAAATCAAACGTTTGCAAGGCTAAAAGACACTGAAATCGCTGGCAGGAAGAATGTACAGCAGTAACTGAGGGAAGAGGGAGGACAAACCTGAAGAAAGAACTTTCTTCTCTTCCTCCCCCAAGCATATGTGGGCAAGTATCTGTGAACCAAATAATTCCTGAATAGCTGTTTCATACAGTTCCAAATCCTCCACTACTATGCCTATCCCCGGCTAACCTGACGAATAACCGTGTTAACACTCTATTAACCCATTGTGTCTATTGCACATAGAGAGAACACCTGGTGAGAAACAGATTAAAAATACACTAAAAATGGGGGAAATCAGGGATATCGAATATCCAGAAAACAACAACCAAAGTGAGCTTGCATATGAACACACATTCCACACTGGTGCCATTTGTAATTTACATTTACTTACCTCACCTGTCCTTCCCATATTTTTCTAGAGTATCCAAGTGTCTTAACTTTGTCAATTAAAATATTTCTCCTTTTGCCATCTTTCCCACCTCATCCCCAAGGGATGTAGTTCAAATTCTTCAGTATCTAGCAAAGCTGCTACTTATAGTTAACTTGAAAAGCATCCCTTGCTCTCCTGGTGTGGAATTTGTCCCAGATCTAAGGACAAAAATTACTCTGAACATCAATTACATTCTTAAGTCTAAAGTCAAGAGGATTTTTTAATTGGAAATGAATAGAGAATCCACACTTTACAACAAAATGCTACACCTGTTTCCAATTAAAAGATTATTTTGGTGACACGACTTACTACAAATTACTAGATCACTTCACGTATATATATATATTAAAAAAAAAAAAGTTCTGCAGGTATCTACAGCTTCTCTTACTATCCAAGATCTACTAATTCTCATTAAATGTAAAAAGTCAGCTTGTCAACAAAGAAAGGTTCCCTCCTTGCCCATTTTGTGTATAAACACAGGGCACAAACACAACAAGCTTTATAACCACCTCCCACAAGGCGACGGGCAAATGCATACAGAAGTCCTCTGTTGTACAATACTTTTTATGGTTCTTATTTGAATAACTTGCATTACTTTTTCTAACTTCACCCTTCACAACCATCTCAGTTGCAGAGACAGAGGTTTGCAAAACAGGAATTCTCAAACTGTGGGCTCCAGACTAGCAATAGATGCTAGACTGAAGGGGGGAAAAAAAAGCCAACAACAGGGAAAACAAACAAACAAAAAAAACCCCAACCAAACAAAAAACCGCACCGAACCACCCAAAGAACCAAACAACACAGAAAAACAACATAGAAAACCGAACCCCAAACACACATTAGATGCTACAACACGTTTTGGAAGACAAAACAGCATGTTAAGTGTTTTCTGAGTGTTACTTGTAGAAACAATTCCCACAGATACCACAGAATAATCAAGTTACCTGTTAAAACAGGAGGGGAAATCCTCAGTAGATGGTGCCTGAAAGGAGCCATCTACTGGCTAGGGGCTGCTAACTCCTGACTATTCACATGCATTATATCAGGGCACATCGAGCCAAAAAAACATGAAACAAAAACCCCATAAAGAATAATTAGATAGTCTAGATTAATACAAAGTACTTAAAATGCTAAGAGCTTAAAACAGGTGTTCTTATTTTAGTACAAAAGCAGTATTTACAGTATGAGACTTTAGAATGTCCAAAAATTGAAAGCAATCCTCCCAAGCCCTGAACCACTGACAATAACCGCACAAAAGAACATCACTGTCAACAGAAATGTAAACTGGTATTGGAGCTACACAGAGAACGAACTTTTACCTATCTACCAAAAAAACACTCAAAAAATACAGATCTCTCTAAACCATCCCTCATCTGTAGGCACCTCACATCTCCATGTATTTATGGAAACACCAATACCTTACTGCCAAGGCACCTCAAGGATGAATACTCAAGTTTGAAGTCACAGAGTATTTATAAGAGATCATAACAGGTGTGGGAACACAACTGAAGAAACATTAAGGATAATAACCCAAGTCCAGACATAGTCAAGGTGATCATAACTCTCAGGTTTAAAAACACCATGGAACATGGGGAGCTGCTCAATGAACTGAAGATAAAACTTCGTATGTCAATAAATACTACCTCTCTGCTTGGCTACACATGCTTTACAGAGGCTTTAAATTACCTAAAGCAGATAAGGAAAACACTTTTCCTCAGCATGTTAAGAACAAAAGGAATGCTCATTGCAATATTGGGAATTATTTTATAGAAATGATGACATGAATAAGTGATGAAATACTTTCTATTTCAACAGCAAGGAGAATGTAAAAGCAATTGCTAATGCTCTGCACATCTGTATCAGCAGGTCAAGGTAACCTGACTCCAAAAGGATTAAATTTTTTTTGTCAAATATATATAAACCAAGGGGTTGTCTCAGATATTAAGCCTGGTTTTTACTAAGTCTTGAAATATTGACAAAGTGCAATCTCTCTGGAAGAAAGTTGATTTTGTACAATATTTAAAATAAGTAAATAGGATTACACAACAATTTATTCCTCTGATAGTGAATCATAAATTATGATATAATTACATCAAAACATAATTTTATTAATAAAGGATTAGTAGGCTAATGGTAATGCTCTTCAATCTGATTTTGTGGGAAAGGTGTGGGTTTTTTCACTCTAAGCTGGCACAGTATACTATCAATGTACCTGAGTTTTGTAAGCTACAGGCATTACTAAACTGATAATAAAAAGATGCATTTTAAAATAATTATCTAAAGGAATAACCTTGTTACTCTATTAAAATAATAATTCACTCAGGGAGTGAAAGCTCAGCACCAGACAATGTTTTAAATGCAACTGGAAACACCAACATGATTCAAACCTTGCCTCTAGATTTAGCCTTTTTTACCTTTTTTTGTTTTTATTTTTAAAGCATCAGCTTGTCAATCTAAATGCATTACTGGAAATTGAGAGCTTGCTGGCAGATTGAAACAAATGACGACAGGTCAGTAGAGTGCTCTGAACTGCACTTAAGGAAGCAAACTGCCTTTACTCAGCCATGTGCAGAAGGATCCCTGCAGGACTGACACAAAGCCCTGCAGCCTGGAACTGGATTTACCCTTCAGGAGGAGGGCAGAAGTTATAGAAACTTTCCATGTTCCTCCATTATCTCAACCTTTTCTGTTGGCCTGCTTCAGGACTTCTGCAAAAGGCATCATGGCCTTGGCAAATTCCACAGGGAACCTCCTGAGGTGTTGACTAGAAAAGGCCAAATGTGCACCTTGGTGTTAAGGATATGTGGTTATGGTACCTGAAAGTATTGCAGAGCGAAAATCTCCCTTCTAAGGCTAAACAGCATTAATGAGTGAAAGTAAAACCACATGGGTTTTGTATCTTTTATCTATTTTACCAGTTTGTATTTCAACTCCCTGGACTATAGAACAGGTACTGTGGAGCTTGCATATTATTGTGGAAGCCTTTTACACACAAATAAGGATTAATTTCAAAGACATTTCCCATTTCATACCTAGCTGTTATCTCTGCTGTAAGCTTTCAACTACATATTAGCTCTTGATATCAAACAGTCATAAACACTCATAAAACACTTTTCTTGATTCTGTTGAGTAACTCATCTAAGTGTCAGCATCTGAAGTACCTATTTTATTTCTCATGCAGTTTCTTTAACTTAAATTTATCTTTTAATCACTCTCCCTATATCTCTAATTCTGTTATTACCAACTATACAGTGTATATGGAACCTTTCTTGCTTAACGTCTTTATCAGCCTGGAGGCAAACACATAGCACACCCTAAAAGAGTTTGCACAGACCCCAATTCTGGAGACATAGCTGGTATACTTGAAGGCAGGACCACCATTCAGAGGAACAGAAACAATCTAGAGGACTGGGCCAATGGGAACCTCATAAAATTCAGCCATAACTAATGTAAAGTTTTGCACCTGGCACGGAGCAGTCCCTTCCACCACTGCAGGTTGGGGTCTGGAAGAAGCAGCTGCAGATGAGACAGCATGGGCAGGGCAGTGACCAGCCACCTCTGCTCAGCACACCTTACACCAGATCAAAAATATTGCACCTAATTTCCAAACCCCCAATTAAAACAAAACAAAACCCTACCAGCCCACAAACACCAACCCAGCCTAAACTAAATAGCTAAAAACAGAAAGAACCCCACTGCTTTCACTGGATGCAAGGGTTCCTTTCTTTTAGCTAGTAGGACATCCATTCCAGAATCCTGGATTCTGAAATCGTGCAACCGGCAAAATTCTGCTCCCAACTTCCATCAGATCAAATTACTTCCAATTTCTTCAGCTTTCTTTTGCAACAACTTTGTATATCTGTTTTTCTGTATTGGTTTCTCTTTACCTCTTACATTTACTTTTCCCTTAACACCAAAATTTAGTGAAATAAGCTTAAGCTTTCGAATTCAACTGAATTAAGTCCCCTAATATTTGTTACACACTGGCTTTACAGAAATGCTCATGCATTTAAAACCCACACAACACTGTTCTGTACCTCTTTCCTTCTTTGCTCATGAGAGCATTCTTGGATATCCGGTCTCTGCAATGAGTTTATGATTTGCACTCTGCTGTACGAAACAGTAAATGATACTGAATGATGACTGAAACTATCCTTCTTTGAGCAAGCCATTTGAAGAAGAGTCATAAAAAGGATTAAGACTGATATTGAAATATCTGGGTTTCTCCATTTCTTTAAATTAAAAATTGCATAGAAAACTAAAACACAAAATCATTTTAGGAGTTCCATGCCACAGCTGTATCTTGAAACTTTCACTATTTCTGTGTTTATTTAATTTCACACATATGTTCTATTCTTAAAAAAACACAAAATAGTACCGAGGTCATTTATATTGCTGCACTCTTACTTCTAGGGCTATAGTCACAAAGTCTATTTTAAGAACTGCTTTGGAAGCAACTGATGTTTTATGCAGTGAACTGCTATTTTCCCAGATGAATAGAATATCCATTCTTTGGCTCACAGTTTCCATGACACTAAAAACAAAACATTCATCGGCACCAGCTCAGTGTTTGATGGTAAATGCAGCTGCAGCTCACAACAGCTCGCAGTGTACCTCAGCTCGCCTCAGCTGAACAGAGGCACTGTATTTCCCCAACGCAATTTCATTGTTTCACAGACAAGCCTTTTCTTGCCAAACTCAAATATTTCAAGTCCTGCTGCTGTTCTGTCTCGAAATGAAAAGTTATTCAATTCTGTAAGTAATGATACTAATGCTAAGTCTTCCAAATTACTGAATAAAGTACATAACCAGAAACACAGCTTCGGTAACAGTAGCATCTGCCCCTACAGTTAAAAACAAATTTTTGGCAAAAGAATGTCAAACTTTGTTCCTTGATACAATTCCAACTCACTTGCTTCAAGTAACCTGTTGAAAAAAAATTGCAGGGGCAATTTTCAAACTGGTAAATGGAGAAAGTCACATGACAGTCCAGAGACAAGGAATGGCACTGAGCTTTCAGATCTGCTTCCCTCCCCAAAAAGGAGCATTAAAGTGTGCACGTCTCTTTAGAACAAAGACAGTCTTCTGTTTTAGGGCAAGATGCATGACTTCCACCTGCTAATAATTTAATCCTGCCCCATCTTAGCTAGCTTTTCATCTGTTTGAGATCCAGTTTAAGTATATGGTCACTTCCGTTTTCACACTGGTCAGCATACCGCTGTTAAACAAACACTGCGACTTAATTACATTGGTTGAAAACAGGACCTAATCAACACTCCACATTTATGAGAAGTAGGTTTAGGCACCAATTTCATAAAGCAACTAAGCACATGTGTACTTGCAAGTATACAAATGGAACTAAATTCAGCAGGGACTGCTCATATGAACTACACACTCAGAAAACAGAAAGGGGACTGCAGGCAGATCACAGTGACATCTGACAAAGGAAAACTTACCATCTCAGCCAACTCCTTATGTAGTTCTTAAGAAATTCTGTCAAAACTACTGGAAATATAGAAAGAGTCCTAAGTTAATAATAACCCCATTGCAACTTAACGGAAGTGCTATTTTAAGCTAGAGCTTAGTTTCTGGTTTTGCCATAAAATACAGTCCACCTTCTCTAAGGGCAGAAACAAAGCGGTGGCTCGCAGCACGCCGTGTTTGGAGCAGAGGGGAAGCAGCAGCACCGTGTCGCTGTGACAAGGCTGACCCGGGGTGACAATGCCGTCCCGGGCCGGCGGTGCCGCGGCATTG
Source organism: Rhabdornis inornatus (assembly GCA_013397075.1). NCBI lineage: Eukaryota > Metazoa > Chordata > Aves > Passeriformes > Rhabdornithidae > Rhabdornis > Rhabdornis inornatus. Next base: position 460,096 of record VWZS01008407.1, on the reverse strand, counting down.
CCGCTCCCCGCGGCGCGGCCGCTGCCGTGCCCGGAGCGCCCCCTCCCGGCCGCGGCCCCGGCCCTGCAGCGCCGCAGGAACCGCGCATGGAAATGGCACCGCAGGCACTGCCCGCACCGGCGGGACCGAGACTCCCCTGCCCACCGAGTCCCTTTAAAGCACAGCTCAGTAAAGAAAAACAGTAATCCAAAGCTGCAGCAATATTTACTAATAAATCATTAGCGAAACAAAAATTAAATCATTGCTCTTTTTACCCAAACCATTGACTTCAACTTGAGATTCAGCAGACCCTTCAGGATCAAAGAGTGTTAGAGCAGCTTACTCTCAGAGGCCAGTGGAATCCACTTTCAAGCATTACTCTTAATAAATTTCTATTGATGGCCTTTCTACTGACAACTTACTGGACTTTTATCACATCCTTGCACTAAGCCATTAACAAGACTGAATCATCAGTGCACTCCCCACAGGCCACTACACAGCACAAGATCAGAAAAAAAAGTGAAGCTTGCTTTTGTAGCTTTTCCAGGACCTGAATAAGAAACATACACACAGAGTGCAACATTCTTACTGCCAACACAGCACTTACACCTTCACAGAACTCCAGTGACTGGAGTATAATCTATGCTGCGGGTAGTCATCACTGTAACCTAGGAAGAACATTTATGTTCTTTTGCAAATAGAGTCCTGCAGAAGTTCCTTGGTGAGCTGGTAAATGCTGATACAAGACACAAAATACTATTTTAGAATTTCAGTTTTATCAAGTGTTTGCTGATGGTTTGACTCCTTTTTTCCTTCTGAAGATTAAAAGGAGACAAGAAATCCAGAAGCTGAACTCCCCTTACAGTTCCTGGAAAGAATTTTCTTATCTATAGATGTAAATTCTTCAAGTTTATAGCAACACTGGTGTACATTTCCCTATCCTACTGTTTCCCAAACAGCAGACAGTAAATTGGAAATCCACCATCTGACTGCTGTATTAGAGATTATGTTTTTCTCCTTTACATCAAGTATGGTGCCAGTTTTATTGAAAATGTTAAAGATAAATCCATGTGTTTTCCTCAGACTGTCTTTCTGTAGCAGCAATAGCAAATAAGGGACTTCATAAGAAGAATACAAGCAACTATGTCTAAGTCCACAGTAAAATCCCACCTGTTTGTGATTACCACACACACAGCCAGGCATGCAGGGGGAAGATGAATGAACACAGAGAAGCTTTTTCAAGTATAATTTGCAACATGAAAACCTGAAAGAAACCCCACATCTTAAGCTAACGTGGATTCTTCATAGGTCAATAGTTAGTGTTCCTTTTTATTGCTCCCTTCTCAAATGCAGATTCTTTATAGCTGTTTACTCTCTGAAACTTTGGATAATGTTGAAAGATGCTGAATTGCAATATCAAACTATTAAGACAGTAATGGGGAGGAAGACTGGACAGACAAACAGTATCTATTATAATCACAACCAGCATCTCTCTTACCCAGCCATGAACCATGCCTTGTCCATCTGCACAGGTACTTACCTCTTTTTCAAGAGATAATTGAAAAAAATTAATAAATTCTTATCCATGTGAAAGTGGTTAAAAAAAAAATACAGCAGCTATATTGGATACAGAAGGTCAAAATTCACAGTCTCAAAAAATTATGTTTTTAAAAGAATGTCCAAAACTGATAGGTAAAAGATGTCTGCTTTTCAGATAGCAAAGCATCCAATTTTATTTGAAGGATAACTCAATCACAAGTGCACAGGAATGCTGAAGCCATGTCATGTAGATCTATTTGAAATCCTAAATATGGATTTACGACCATGATCCTTCAAACAACTACATACGTGCTTAACAGGATTATGTGTGCTTAAAGTCTATTAGATGCAGAAGTATTTGTAAAATTAGGACTTACCTTGGGCATGCAGATCAGTAGCACACATTAGATTTATACTTTTGTTATACGTGTAAGACATTTGGACACTTTCTATTATATCAGGTAAACACTGAAGTAAAAAAATTATTTCTGCAGTATTTTCTTTCCATGTATCACAAAAAGCTTTGGAGGATTGTTGTTTTCCTAAAAGAAAACAGGGTACTATGGGAGCTTTACCAAAGCACCAGAATGCTAATTAAGTGGTCACTTTGCTTATGACTAAAACAGCCTTGAAGTAAAAAACAGAGATATGCTTTAAATAGCTTTTTTCAAACTATCCTAGAACATTACGTATTTCTAGAACTGGAGCTATACTGAAATATTCTGAAAAGTGAGAGCACTTGAGATAGTATTTCAACAATTGCATGCGTGTGTAACAACACTATACCTATGCACATTTCAGTGTATCCAAAACACTTCAGCTACATACATGCTAAGATTTTTCTTCCCTGAATAAGACCCATTCTTTACTACTTTTTAATTCTTTTTTTAAAAGTCTTTTTTTTTTCCAATTACAGGCAGGAAATAAAAAGAAACGCAACTCTTTTATGTAAAGTAAATCCATCTGGATGTTTGCTGCATCCTATATTATAAACTTGTGATCCCCAACCAGAATGAGTTATAGTGAAGCTGCAGGCAAAATTGTCTCCATATACCACAATCCATTATCCCTGTCAAGTTAATGTTCCATGTTGAGCCATATGGCGTGGGTACACACTCAACAAAGGAAATTCCTTAAACTTGTTATAATCAGCACTTACAGTCATCCAAAAAAACTGACATAAACAGCTTTATTGTGTTTTGTGCATTTCAGTTGATATCCATGACAAAAAGAGGAAGCTTCAGGGGGAGAAAAGAAAAAAAGGAAAAAAAAAAAAAGAGGGAGGAGGCAGTAAAGTTGCAATAATAAAAAAGGAGGGGAAGAGACAGAGACTGTACATTTCATAGTTACACAACATTTTCCTTAGCAAGTGATTTTCAATTACAATAAAGCTCAAGACTCCTGACACTGATATAGTATGCCAGACTGAGACAAAAAAAAACAGAAAAACCCTACATCAATACCTCATTTTCAATGCAAATAATATATTCTATAGTTTCAAAGCGCCTGACTCATGCAAAAAATTATTAATTAAAAAAAAAATAATAATTTTTAGTTTTCCTGACTTTGGAAAGAAGGTTTGCCTTCAGTTGTTATACAATTATCAAGAATTGAACAATCCTTCATTAGCAATATGACAATTTAAATAAATATCTTTCTATGCATTAAGTGTAGGTCACAGATGAATTAAGGACTCCCAGAAGCCTCTGCTACCTGGCACAACCCATCACATCAAGCCTAAGTCAAGGTACAAGTAGAGCAGAACTTCATTCCAGCCCCCGCAGTGACAACAATAAAACGCTGAGAAAACACACTATCAAATACTGAACTCAGCATCAATTTCTGTTAATTACAGCCTTGTCAGCAACGTGATTATTCAAACAGCTCATGCAAATGTTAATGAGTCCTTATTTGCATATTTATTTTTTCCTTTGTTGAAATGTCATTGATTATTACATTCTACAATGATGAATGCTGCTGATGATGTGCTCTGATATGTAATTAGTCATTAAGTGGAATGAATAGATCAATTATGAAAAAGGAGTGAGATTAAGAAATATCAAACAAGACCGCCCAATGTAACCATAGAATTTTTTTTAAAGGAACTAAAATAATTTCTTGGCATTTAAAGTGCAACATCAGTACTTTTCAATAAATAAACTACTACTTTCCTGAGGTTAAATAAGATCTTCCACATGCACTGCTACTTGGGTAATCTAATTACAATAGCAGAGCGCTTTTGTAAAATCAGTAAGAAATCTGCAGTGACACGTAGGTTTTGGGGTTCGGTCGTTATATCCCATCCGTCCTCCAGTTTGTTTTTTTAGAAAAGCTGCTCACGGTCCCCTCCCAGACTATCTGAACTCTGAGCAGGACTGAGAGCAGTGCTTGAAGCAGCCCCACTTTGTTCACAAGGCGAAGCCGAGCACTGTCTTTCGCGACTGCCTGCTCTGACTCCCCAGCCAGCACTCGCGGCTTGCGGATGAAGGGGAAATGGGAGAGAAGAGGAAGGAAGGAAAAAAAAACCCTAACAAAAAAAACACATTACTGCAGACCAGATGGGAACATTCCACATGACCAAACCAATCAATCACCTCGGTGGGGCGCAGGTGCAACACAGCCGTGTAGCAACACACCATTTCACAGTCTATCGGGCACAAACACATGGTCACCAATCAATGGCACCCCCAGGACCTGGGGGGGAGGCTCTCTCGAGCCTTACTGGTCCATGCCTGATGACTTCATAATCACACATCATTTCATTCACTGGAGGATACAAACCAGCATTCTAATAACCTTCCCCCGAAACCGGTCATGTTGTGCATATTAATAGAGTGCCGCGTAGAGCTCAACCACCGGCTCCACGCTGCAATTCGAGCAGAGCCTGCAAGAAGGAAACAACCTGAAGCTGAGAACTTCTGCCCGAGGAAGGAGTCGGCTCAGACCCAGATCAATGGCAACATTATTCATTTCGCCAAAATAAACTCTGCACAACACTCACACCTTTCACTGAGAGACCCTTGAACAATAGCAAGCAAGCAGAGATAAAGGACAAAGCAGGATGAAAAATCAATGAAAGAATGTGCTGCTGGACCTGGTGATATGCAAGACAAAATTCTGAAACAAACAGCAACACCAGCAACAACAAAAAAACTATTTTAAAATTTTTTTATATGCTTACCAATGCTCTCAGGGAAATATTAATTTTATTTCTTTTAGTCCAAGTACCACAGATTAGTTTTAAAACAAGCAGATAAAAATCACACAATGCAATGTGATCCCTACACATCAAGACTTGGATCAGAGCACTAGCTGCTTTTGACTAGTTTGCAAAAATGGTCAATTACAAATGTTAATTTATGTTTGTGTTATTGATGACTCATGAGTATAATAAATATTACAGACATAAGGATATGGTGACATTTTTGCCAGAGCATATCACACTACACTGTTAAGTATGTGCACTGTTAAAAAGATACTCAGGAAACAAATGTGATAAGGAGCACATCTTCTCTTGGAATTACATTATGCCTTGGGGCCAAAAGTCAAAGACTGGTAACTGAAATGTAAAAAACTAAACAAACTACTAATACACACATATAATGTTTAGAATGCTGTAAGTGCCCAGTTGGTAGGGCTCCATCATTTGGCATCAAAGCAAAGAGCTTAGCTTGACTTACATATTTCTTAAACTGATTATATGAAGAGCAGACACCTCTAAATTTTACAGTCAAAAATTATGCAAATGTAGCACCTACTGAACCAACTCAGTTTTGCTTTTGGGCACAAATAGCTGAGAACTTGGAAAAATAAGTATGTAGGCATGATAAGAGTACAGTTCTTAGCTTGCACTCTGAAGCATTACATGTTGCTTTAGGTCGATGGCAATTCCTCCTAGCCTATCTGGGAGGCTACACAAAGGAACTACAGCATAATTTAATTCATTAATACAAGGAGGGGGCAAAATGATGTCAGAAGCAAAAAGCACACCTTTTTATAGTTAGCATCGAGGTAATTCAGTGATTTGTGGTGCTGCAGGCTTTCTAATCTTCTTTCCTTGACTTTCTCCCTTCCCTATTTCAAAGGTCTCAAGGAAATGCACAGAAGTATTTATATTTTGCTAACAATTCAGAGTCTGGGTATGATTCACAGAACCACAGAGCCAAAAACTACATACAGTAAAAAAGTAGCACATTTGGTGTTAGACAGAAGAGCAAGGAAGGGTTAAAGAACAAACATGAGTATTATCAAAGGAATATTCACATCCTTTTGCAGAATTATGTTGACCAGCAGCAGAGGAAGTGTTCTCCCTCATTAGAATACAAAAATCATTAATCAATAAATTATTAAATTAAGGGCCTGATGACTGGTTCTATTCTGGGCACTTACAAAATGCTAATTACTGCAGTGTTTGGGGAACCTATAGTGTTAAAATCAGAATTTCTCCTTTAATAAGATCCATTTTTTAGACTAAATTCAACTCCTTTTATTTTGAAAGCTCTTGAAAAGAAATGAAAATGTCATATAATGAATTAAGTACTAATATTCACTACACTTCATATGCAATACAAGGCAAATTGATGGCTATGCTACAGACTTGACATCTCTTAAGAGCCAAAAAACTAACAGCTGGAGACATTCCCAATGGAAAGTGCGAGGAGGAGTTTGACAAAGAATCTTGTCCAAAATCAAAGTGCCTCAGTAAATCTTACCTTTACCTGGAAACATTAAGCAAGATGGAGAACAAGGGGACAGTTCATGTCTCCAGGTCCATCTGAGCATTTCTTTTCCTTTCCCTGTGCTAAAATTCTGCCTGAGTGAAGCCAAAGAAACAGGGAACTCTGGGCAGCATGAATGAGCCACTAAACCTCTTCTAGTGCTCAGACCAAACCCAGCCTCTCACTGAGCAGGATGGGAAAGCAATGGGGCTTTGCTTGCACTTGCTTGTGACATAATTACACCTTAAAAAGGCTCAGCTCAACACATGGGAACTAGAGCACAATGGAATTAAGATTTATCAATGAAACTTCAAAAGAAAAGAGTATCCAAGATGGCAAAAGGTGGTAGTGCTTGTGAGCAGGGAATTTCCACAAAGACAGGATGAAATGCACCAGACACACATTTTAGTGAACTTCTGAGAAGAGTGTTTAAAAAGTGCATGGCACAGGTATCAGGGATCTAATTGTTATATAAATGACATAGGCTGTCAGGACATCAAGATGAGCATTAACAGATTTTAATCAGTTTGTTGAAATCAGTGAAGGAATCATGACAACAGTAACACAAATTTTAATCCATAAAGAACACAATACATAATTCCTGAAGCATTTTCTATAGCAAAGGACTCTATTGAAGATTTACTTATATTACAATTCTTATCCCCAAAATATAAAGAAGCAAAGTTATCAGTAAAACATTATATATAATTCACAAGTATATAGTGTATAAATTAGCAAATTTATCTCACGAAAAGTAGCTTTGATTAATTCATTCACTAAAAATTAGACAAGCATCACTGTTTGGAAAGAGGGAGCTAGAAGTTAATGAACAAAACAGTTACAAAAAAACAAAACAACATCATCTTATCAGTGTAGTATCCTGAAATTGATTTCTGTAAGGACTACTCACAGCATGAAAAATAAAGCAAAATTAAAATTTACAATAAACATAAGCAAGAATGTGTTGAAGCTTATGACGGTTGATAGCTAAGACTGAAAAAGTTCTGCGGTTTCTGGAGTTAAAATGGTTAAATGACAGGGAGGCAATGCAAATTGAGACACACATTTGCCTAATATTAAAAGAAGCCTTAAAAAATTCATCCAATGAACGAAACTTAAAACTGAAAGCACAGGTCAAATTAGGAATATACTTCCCTCCATGAAAGCAATTCTTATAAGCATTCAAATCCAAAGAAAATCTTCCATGCTATTAAGAATTTTCTTGAACTACTACAGAAACATTCAAAGTGAGCTGCATTGAATGCTTCAAAGTTTAGATACTGCCTAAGTGCTCCCTTCTATCTAATCAGCGATACTGACGTTACTCAGCTTTATCCAGGGTCAACAAAAATGATTCATTTTGTGTTTTGCCTAACTGGACTCATTATGATCAGCTGTTAGCGTCAAGCTGTCTGATTTCCATTCAGGCTTCACAGCTGGATTCATCATAAAAAAGAATATTAAACCTTGGGCAAGCATAGATGGCTTTGACTTCCAAATAAGCATTTTTCTAACTAATCATGCTATACTTTCAGGTATTAAATAAGACATTCATTCCAATACAATTTTTTCAGTGTGACACAGACTGCATCTATTGAAGAGCTGCAAATGTAAAGAAGTTAACAAAACCAAAATCTTTAATGGGAAAAAAGAATCAGGACAAGGACCAAGAATTTATCTTCTATAGGTAAAAATCTCCTTGCAAAGAAGTGTTGAAATAACATGGAGGCTGAGGGTGGGTTTGTTTCCACTTTTTTTTTTTAAAAAGCTATGAGGAATATTTTGGGCACTTTTCAGTAGTTACTGAGCTGGTTCTTAAAGAGTTGGTATCTTTTACATTTTTAACCAAAAAGGATTTCTAAGTTGTGATAGAGAGAACATACACACTGCTCAGAGCTATTTTGTATTTAAAGGATGTTCTTGGTAGTGAACATATCTTCTGCAAGATAGACAGTTATTTAAAAAAAAAAATCAATATCCACAGGGAAAAAAGGGAAGTCTGTGGAAATTTTTTAAATTTATATCTGTCCTCAAAAAAAAAAAAAAAAAAGAACAGTTCTCCCATCAATGCTTATTTAAGATTTAAGCAAATATTTGAAAAGGGTCAACAGGACAGAAAGGAGGCATAAGTTAGAAAAGGTGGTTCTTTGTACAACTGCAAAAGAAGAAATATGGCATCTAATACTTGGTAGTTACATTGCCACCCCTTTTTTAAATCACTGCTGAAGTCTGCTCATGAATTTTCTCAGGGGGAAGGAGTAGAGCAGGCAAAGGGCCACATCCTCCTCCTCACAACAACAGACCTTGAACAGGCTACAAAGGGAGTTAGGGACTCCACTGATCACACAGGAAGGGGAGAACACAGGAATACATATTATCATAAAGCACCAAAGGCAAAAAGGGTAAGAATATAAATAATTAATAATCATTTTTTAAAAGAAAGCTAAAAATAAAATTTACTTGTTGTAATTTGTCACTTCCTATGTCTTATTGTTGATACATTACTCCTACAGATTTGTCACAACAAAGCGTTCAATGCATGTTGCTTTAGCCCACTGAATATGAAAAACTAACAACCAGATATGAATTTAAGTTAGCCTAACACAAATTTTGAACTATTTAAACAGCATTAATTGCTTTATAAATCCTAAAATAATTTAAAACACATATTTTAAACATTCTTCTTGAAGTGGCCCCCCCAAGCTCCCCACAGCAAATTTATGGACCTCTGAAAGAGTCAATCAGATACCGTTCAATATCTTGAAACTTCAGGTTTTATTACCAGCTGCCACTAATCTTGTCTCACAGGCCAATACAACCAAGAATGTATCCAAGGAGGTACACAATCAGGAAAGCCATGAAATTCATTACACACACTGGTTTATCGGCAATATTAAAAGAAAAAAAAAAACCCAAAAACTAGGAAAACACATTTTGGACGGTATCCTGCAGTTACAATCTCTTGACATGATTCTCATGCATTTATTCATATTTATTAAAAAAATAAATTCAAACAAAACAAGTTCAAGGCAATACTGTTTTTTTAAAGCTTAACGACTCCTCTGCATATGACCTCTTTTATTATGCACAGACAGAAATAAAATGCGAAAAAGTTTGGATTTAGTACTTTACAAACTGGTCACAGCACAGTTAGCTCAGATGGCCAGTTGAACAGAACATCCTTAGGGAGACAGAGCCACCCCAGAGGCTTTGTGGGCAGAAAATCTTTAGGCAAAGTGATTCATCATGTGTGGCAAGACGACTGTGACATCTAAAGATTCTTGCCTTGAGCAGCATGGTACACGCTACAAGCGATCAAACATTCTGAAAAACATCCACACACATCTCAGAAGCTTCAGTAAAAAGGACATGTTTCAAATAACAAAATACTGGGCACTAAAAACATGTATGTGAACCTGCTTCTTGCAGTGGAAAACTGCAAATTCCCCTTCAAGCCACGCTGTTGACCTAACACAGAAATAAGCAAATTTTTACAAATTTTGCATTCGAACTATTTTAGATCTAATTTTATCATCTGGCTCATATTCCTTCCTCCAATGTAACTAAGCCTTAGTCCTGCTTTGATGTCCTTTAGAAGCTGGCCATCAATAAATTATTATTTTTCCATTTTAAAATGTATTTTCCTATGTTGGTTTTTATTATTCTCTTGTCCATTCACCACAACTTCTATCATTTCTAACACAGTATCAGTGAATGTATTACTATACCTCATTGCAATATGAATTTCATCTTCCAAATCTATTGCCCAATAATCTATCCTGTGAAGGGGAAGATTTACACTACTACACAGCACCCCTGTTCAGAATCTGCACTTAAAGACCTCTTAGAAGATGCCAATTTTGAGTGTACAAATGTCTCACAAACAAAAAGAGCCATGTTGGAGAAAGACTCCTCTACCATGGTGCTCCACCAATAGCACTGGCCACTAACAGGTGCACAGAGAAAGAACCCCAAAAACCCAGAGAGAATGTGAAAAAATGATATGGTCAGGCATTATAGCCAAGTATGTGCCACCTGGCAAGTAACAGAGCATAAGCAGGTTTAGAATTTACCTTTTCTTTATATTTAAGACAAATAAAAAAAAAAAAATCTTTACAAAGAGCAACATATCTGTACAAAACCACATAAAAATGGTCTTTTCTTAAGACAGCCAAAACAAGTCAACAGACCAAGGCAGACAGACAGGCCAGGTAAAGGCAGGAAAAATCCCAAAGTGCAGCTGAGCACAAGCCCTATGTAAGTGCTCAGGTGGAACAGTGTACTGATCCAGATGGGTGCATTCAAGGGACAAAAATATGAGTTTAACCACAAAGTAAGGCTACAGTAAAATTATACTCTACAGATTTGAGGACAGATCATTCTATTAATGATTTTAGTGTAAATTAAAGTTTACATTATTTCCTACCTCTAAGGCTTCGGCATTTTTTGAAGAAAATAAACTGGACCAAAGACACAATTGCATTGCATTAACAAACAAGAAAGCAGCATAAAAGTACCATCAAGAAAAGTAGGAGAAATCAGTAGAAGGGCAATGGCAACTTTAAAAACACAGCTTTCAGTTCAATAACAGTGCTGAAACTGATTATCAAGGGAATAACAATGCTTGAGAGCACAGGTTAAAAGAAGAAAAAAGTTACTGGGGCCTGGATAACATTTTCTTCTGATGAATCACTGTCTTTCCATTTGGTGTTTTATTTCACATTGGTTTACTGGCATTTGCACTATGTCTCTATCATGAGACCAAGCTGTGTCTGAGCTGGGGAGAGAGGGGGAGGCACACAGAACAGAAACTCCAAGGCACACAATAACAGGCAAGTGTTCCTCCTTCATATTGGAGAATGTCAACCAAGCCAAGAAAATGCAGTACCTTGAGTTCCAGACGTTTGGGCTCGAAATTTTCTTCTATGTAGGTAAAATGAGAAATCAATACAGAAAATATTCTGTATTTAAGAAGTACTACTGAGCTTTACTCGGTTCTAAATAAATAGCTGAAAGCCCACTGTTGATTGTCTATACATACACAAACTATCCTAGATAAAATGGTTACCAACTGGAGAAATACATGGGCTTTTTCCTCCTGCCAAACTATATTCTTATCCATTGTTTGTAATTGTGTAACTGAACCAACTAAACCCAGCAGTATTTTTCTACTGGCCCCTCTTCATTTACCCTGTTGCCCCCCCTCAACTCCAAATACTGACGGAACAAATTTATACTCAATTCCTTTATCAGATTTTAAAAGGGTTTATTTTGGTTTTTTTACCACGTGCCTTTTGAATCACATTTCCAGGAAGATACATTTCTAATGTAATAGCAAAAATGTAATTGAAATAAAGAACATACAAGTATACTGGACAAAACTATTTGTTATAATTGTGCCCAGGGCTGAGTGCCAGATAGCTGTCAAACAAAGGAACAAAATCATACAGTTGTTTGGCACTCAAGGCTGAAATCATTGTGAAACATGCACTGTTTATAAATTGTCACTGATGAATAAAAGCAGTGAACAAAAAAATTTTAAAAATGCAGCCAAGCCTCAAAAAGACAAGGCAATCATGGCTCCTCCTCCCAGCACTCTGCAATCAAACAAAACAAAATAACCCTCAAGCCCCCACTATGCTGGGCAAGAACAACGTAGCAGTGCAAGGTAAACCGAGCATGGCACGAGCAAGAGACGTCAGGCCATGCTCCCACAGCTCAACCCACAAAGTACCCAGCAAAGTGATAAGATTCAGACACACACACATACAAACGGCATGTGAATTTCTCACCTTTTGAGAAATTTCTCTTCTTTGTTATATCTAAAATAAATTTTAAACACTACTAATGCTAGTGACATTTATCTTGAGCTTAAAAATGTCAATCCCAGAAGATGTAAAGAAAAATTTTTTCAGTGATGGTAAAATACATTAGCCAATCTTTCACCACGGAACACAGCACTGCTGAAAAAAAAAATCTCACCTATCATTGATAAAAAAGATCTAATTCATGCCAGGTGAAAGGATTCTATTTCTCTAAATATAAAGTAAAAACTGTATCCTGGAAAATAAGGAAGAGCTCAGTTTCTGATCTAGCATATCTGTACCAATTCCAGTACCTTTCAAACTTGAAGCTATAAATAAAGCACATAATAAATAATAATAAAGCACATCCATAAGGAAACAAAAACTCCTCTAAAATTACAGCAAAAAGAAATTACAAATATGGGGGAGAAGTTCTCATTTTTTGACTGATAGGTAAAATATTAAGGTGTGCCAAATGTTTTCTTTAGTATAGCTCACATAGGAGCTTCTGCAAACTCCTTTGAAGTTAGAATTGCATGATCAGAAAATTCTCTACAGTATTTCATAATGCAATGCAACTTTTATGACAGGTAAGGCATTATTTAAGAAATAAGATTCTGTAAGGAGTTTATTTTTGTAAATCTTGATTCTAGCAGATCAATCCGTTTAAGTTGGGAAGTACCCTCAAGGTTTCAAATAAATATATAAATAAATTAAATTTGAGGTGATAGCTTGTAATGGACTAGTAATATGTGAAATAAATAGATGATGTAATAGGAAATAAATTAGTTCAGTCAGAAACAGAAGTGTTATTTATCACGCCAAAATAATAAGACAACTTCTCTTTGCTCCGACCGTGGAACAAACATACTTAAAACTGCAGAATCCTGATAAAGAAAATACAAGTACGCGCCTTCCTACCACTGCAGAACATTTTTTAAACATGATGCAAGTTTGTTTATGATATAGTCATGCACTTAGGTAATCAATGCAGACCCCAGAGATCAGCCTTGAAGTTTACAAGACTGTTAACAAGTCACACATTACTCTCAAGACTTCTGCTCTCTATGTCCCATTGTGTAAGAGGAAGACATTGCAAGATGCCTTATTTGTATTGCTTGTATCCAAAATGCCAGGATTGTTTTAGAGGTCCCTATTAAAATGGGAAGTAAATTAAAATTCCACTGCAGTTATTGTGACGACAGCACTAGTTCTGCCCATGGTCTGTACAATTTCAATTTGAATTTACACATCCTACATTTACACATTACATAATTTATTGCATTTGGTTCCCTACTACTTTTAAGTCTCACGGCCAGACTCTGCCAGTTTTACAAAAAACTTTTAAACCAGTCAATTCATCTCAATAGCAACCACTGTGCTTCTTCCTCATTCCCACTTCAATGAACCTTTTTTATCTCTCAATTTATAGCTATTGTTTTCTTTGAAAGAATCAGTAACAGTAAACCCAAATTGTGTGTTTCTTTAATCATATATGTAACACATCACCACATAAAATTATGCATTAACTCTCCCTCGTATTTAATCTTCAGATGGAGGACCCTTGTGAGCACCTTCCAAAAAAATCCCAAGCACACAGCACCCTCCCTCCACCAAATGCCATCCTGGCAAAGCTCTACACACACTATTTCTCTGTGTGACTCTCCATGCAGATGCCAAGGAAATAACTCTGCAGAATTTTCATCTGGCTTCCCCATTTACACACAGGCGTCAGAGCGACAGAGGCTGCACACCTCTGTGAAAGCTACAACGCTGACAGGCTCCAGGAAAAAACATTAAAAGCCAGCAACCAAGACAGCCTCACAAATAAAGCAAGATACAACCATCTCTTAACAGCATGAGTGACTGTTCCTCTGGTCTTTGCACATTTCTGTTACATGAAATTCCTTCATCCACTTTTCCAAAAGAAAACTCGGGTGCAATATTAGATTGAAGTGAAAGTGTCCAGATGTTATCATCAAATTCAAACTTCAAAATTTTGTCTTCTTTTGATGATACTTGTCCCATTCATCTATTATATAGCTGAAGCACCACACACCTACAGCCTCTTACAGGTCTATGGAAAATGCAGCAGCTGCTCAGGCAACTTACAAAAACCATATTATTAGAGGTCCAACAGCCCCATGCACCTGAAAAATAAAACTAAATCTTTTATTTTCATCTGGTTTGTTTTCCCCTCTGAGATGTCTGTTATCTAAACAAAGTCAGGTTTCCAGCAGCAACAAACATCACTAAAACCCAATCTCTAAAGAAAACTATTAGCAACTTCAAATCATATTAATGCAAATACTGTAATGCCCCAAATCACAAAAGCCACTTGTTTTGGCACGAGCAGCCTAGTTAGAACATTTTGGTTGATCAGTTCAGAATTTAATCACTGGATATAGGCTGCTGCATTTATTAAAAACTGGACTGCTAGCAACTCACAGGCTACAGCTACATGTATGTAAGAATGAAAAAAAAAATAATGGAATGAAATAGAGATTAAATAAATTATTTTTATGCACCTGGTGATAAGCAAACATCTTTATTACAAAACAAAGACAAGCCATGAAAAATTACAAAATTATCTTTTAATCACCAGTGAGCTTTCTACAGCCTCCTATTTGAACAGGATAATAGTTATTATGTAGATCCCCAAGCAATTGCCTCATGGGGAAGTTACATCACCACTATGGGAAAGAATCACCCCCTCCTCCCTAGAAGGGAGCTTGGCGCCTTCAGACAGACTCAAATTTAAAATCTTACAGCTTCGTCCAGCTGATCCCATCCACTGGAACACATCTACAAGTGCCCAGGGATGGCAGGAACCACAGGAGAGAAATATGCCCTTTCAGCATTTCATGCACTGATGAGCCTTGTAACAGATAAACATACCCTGCAGCAGCTAAACTGACATGTTATAACAAAGAGGAAATACAAGACTTAAAAATTTCATCAGATTACTATTTATTCCCCTTTTCAGAGGCAGAGTACACTGTGAATAAATCAACACCCAAATGTATCAGACTACATTAACTAAAACCCAAGCTTGGCAGAACAAATTTTATCAGAACTAAAATATTTCAATATGTAAAAGCCACAGACTTTGCATATTTATTCCCAAACTGGCAATTCAAAAGTACTTAGTATGACAAAAAATCTGGGTTCAAGTCTGAGACCATTTTGCAGAAGGCAACATTTCATCTTCTTCCAACACAATTAGCACTAGGTCCCATTTTTTTCCTCCCATTAGTGCACAGTGCAAGCAGCACCACTGTCCATGGGCCACCAGAGCTGCAAGTTCTGCTTGTGGGACACACTGTGGATTGTGAGATACCTGTGGCACTGGTAGTATCCGGTGAAAAGGAATCATCACCTCTTCCTAGCACAGTGGTTAATTGTAAAGCTTGATGGGTTTTCAAGAACAAGTTTATTCACTTGATTACTTGACAGAAAGAAAACCTTTCTGGTTTCTTCCTTGAACCACAGCACTGCAGACTAAGCCTGCTAACAACTCCAACGCTGATCTGGAGATACAAAAATGGTCTAAATGTGCACAATACTCCAGAACGGTTAAGGATGAAGTGCCTCAACACTCCAGCACACTCCTGCAGTGAGTGCATCACCGAAGGGAGGGGGGAAGGCTGCCCACTGTGCACCTGCTCACTGCTCCTCACCTCCCTGCACCCGGAGCTGCCCAAGGCAGCAGAGAGGGCAGGCAGCTGTGCCCACACACCTACCTGGCACAGCCACACCTGAGCACCACCTGAGGAGCGCTGCCAGGGCACCTCTGCCACAGCTGCTCACCAGGAGAGAGATCAAAGTCTCAAGGGGCAGAGAGCACAGGCAGACACCTGCTACAGCAGAACGCTGCAAAGGACACGAGCCCCCGCCGCGTGCGGAGGAAGCCTCAATGTATTACCGTAGGTAAAGAAATGTTAGGAAAGCTATTTGATTGAAATATTACCGTAAACAGAAGGGAAAACTAAGCTTAACACACGCTCTTGTGAGCAAAAACCCAAGGGTAAAAATGCCCTGCACTTAGCACTTTCACTAAATGACTGTGTAATTTAATTTCCCAGAAACCCATTAGCTTTCACAAAAGGAAAATTAAGAGCAGATGAGAGCAATTCTTTGGTGTGAGTGGAATTTATTTAATGTAATACCTGGGGAAAAAAAATAAAAGATAAATCTGAAACTGTATGAACAGACAGAAAACACTGCAACTCTAGAAGGCTTCAGAGCAGAGCACAGAGCAGTGGCTGTGTGCTGGCAGTAACCACTGTGTCAGAGCCCAGGTCTGAGAGCTGCCCCTGCCCAACACACTACGCCAGAGCTGGGACACAGCCAGATGCACAAACACTCCAGAACAAAAGGACTGCTAGCATTCAAAACAGAAACAAACAAACAAAAAGGAACCTCAATTTATTTATGGTGGTTTTATATATTCATATGTGAAATAAATTATTCAAATAATTATCTGGAAGAGAGGAAGAAATAAATGAAATTTAACTTAAAATGTTACTCTGGGTTTGAAATTGCATTACAAACCCCAAAATACTACAAAAGTCACAACAGGCTTTTAGCCAATCTATATCATATAAAACCAGTATCAATTCAACAGAGTGACATGCCCCAAAAGGAAAAGAAATAATCTTAGAAAGGGGCTTAAATGGAAGTCTTCCATTTGCCAGATTCATTATATGCAATGATTTGGAAAATGCTAATTATTTAAAAAACGTAAGCCTATCAAAAGCAAGAAGACAAGAAGCATTACTGGGATGAAGCAAAGGCAACACTTTGGGAAAGGTAGCCATGATGCATTACATAGAGGTGAGCCAGCACCTTGGTATTTTTAGTTTCAATAAACAAAACAGTAAGTGATTAAATAAAACGTAAACATAATACTATGAAACTGCACAATACAGTTATGCAAAGTGAGTGTTAAGGAACTTTTTCAGCATGGGAAGTTTACAGTCTATGGCTTGTGGTGGACCCAGTACCAATATTTCTAAGTATTTATTGTAACTGTGGATGATCTTATACTTATGGATTTTTTATTAGGGAAAGGTTTTCTAAACTCACTAATATTTGACAGATAACTATGCAGAATGTGAAGCTTATCAGGTATCCCTTCACGATTTTCTTTCAACTCACTGCCCTGTAAAATAAGATGGACTAAAACACTTGTGATAATCTTTTATGTCACTGTTTTGCATTTTCTTCTTTTAACATTTTCCCCTTTCTTCCTAATGAATTCTCCAAATAAGGATATAAAGTACTCTGTCCCCACCATTCTCCAAGTTAATAACAATGTAACTGCATATAAATTATTTCAGATCAATCTTGCTATTACTCATATCTCTGGAGATAATTTCCATTGTGATGCCTGGGTTTTTTTCATGTGTTGAAATATTAATGACTATAGAAAGCAATTCAAGGAAACCTAACTATTATTTTGGACAAATAGAAGGTCTGCCAACTCCCTACTTGCATCTGCCCTCTCCCTTCCTAAAAGGTAATTAAGACAAGATTCTGAGCAAAAACTATAATGGCATCATTCTTAATGTGTGCTATTTTAATAACTATTTACCCTTGCTGGTTTCCTATTATTGCCTTCACCATTACAAAGTCATTTGATAACAAGATCTCTCTCTTCAATCTCAAAATTCTTTTATTGAAGGGTTACTGAGGAAGAAAACTAGCAGTTTTCCTGAAGATTAGTTAGATTCTTAACTGAGTACCAATTCAGATGCACACCGCCTTTTAATTGTATTTTAAAGTTCAAAAGCCTCTCCTTTTACTGAGAATAACCTTTCACAAATTATGGTTTTAAAGGCTTACATCGGCTCTCCAAGAACTGCATCAGTACTGGAACGCTTACAGAGGCTGCAGCTATCTACCATGT
This sequence comes from Rhabdornis inornatus, assembly GCA_013397075.1. Classification (NCBI taxonomy): domain Eukaryota; kingdom Metazoa; phylum Chordata; class Aves; order Passeriformes; family Rhabdornithidae; genus Rhabdornis; species Rhabdornis inornatus. The sequence goes on along the minus strand of VWZS01008407.1, from coordinate 442,145 downwards.
CACTTCAAAAAACACCGCTCCAATATTCACCTTTAAAAGTACCTCCTCTATCCAAGCCAATTGGAGAGCTTAAATTACAAGTCAAATAATAGATTTGACAATAAAAATTAAGACAGTAATTTAAATTTGAAAGATGCACTGGCAGAAGCCCAGCCATTCTTAGAAACCTGCACACAGGCAATCAAGTCAATTAAATGAACAGTAACTCTAAAACCAGAAGGCATCCCAATCCAGATATTGATCTCTCATTCATGAGATTCATACACAAAATCCATTGTGAGTTTCATACTAACCCGAAGACTAGCTTCAAAAATTCTTAAAACTTGGCTGCCACCCATGAAGCACCTCTCTGCTCCTGCCACCCTTCACACAGTAGTTTCTACCCAGCACATAACCTATAAACCCCCGCTACACTGGAACAAGACTGCTAAGCAGTAAGAGAAGGTAAAATTCATGGTGTATATAGATGTAATTTACTCAGAAACCCTGTTTTGTGATGCTTGATGACAAACCACCCAAGTGACCCAAGTGCATCAAGTACAACCAATAGGAAAGGAAGTTACACTGCAAAAACCCCAGCATGTATTACTCTGCTTCCCTTTGCCAGTTTGGTTCTTTCACATATTTATTTCAAACAGAAGAATCAGACAACCTTTATATTCACATTATAAACAGCAAAAGAAGCTGTATTTTTATTAACAATCTGAAAAATTTATAGCTCTAATTACTGTAACAAGTTTCTAATCCCACCTTGTAAATACCAACTTTTGTGTCTTGACTTCTCTTCACGGTCAGTCCATCTCTTAATGCTGGCCATAAGAAAGCACCATAGCATTACTCAGCAAAAGCTTGTTAGGAAGAGAGGCAAAACCACCAGGATTCGAACAGAGGTGAGTGTTACAAAATCACCAGATGGTATAAAATAAACTCGTAACTACAACCTGCAGCTGATCTATTGGAATCAGTGAGTAACTGAGGCAGATAATCTAAAATTCTCCGTTTTCATACATTCAGAATCTCTGATTTCATTGACAGGTCTTCAAATCCAGTTGCTAGCTCAGAAACACCTAGAGCTCTAAAATGTAACCCAATTAAACTTTAAAGGAAATAGCTAAAGAAATAATGAGAAAACAAGGAAATATATTAGAAAGAAAACTTGGAAGCATGATCTCTTCCTACTTCAAGGGACTGATTTCAACATGGCAAGCTGATATTCAACCACTGTCTTTTCACTCACTATTGACTAAATTTTTTAATGACTTTTTGTCATATGCAACCTTGTGGAACTGTGCAGTGCACAGAGGATGAACATGGCGCACAGAAGTTTGGCTGTTATCCTTTCTACCTCTTGTGGACAGACAGGCACACAAAAGAAAGTAATTCACCCACTTCAAATTTTCAAGACAGACCAACAAAAACCCCTTTAAGCTATATTCAAGAATAATCTGCTTTCTTTCTTCCCAGTAAGCAGTAGTAAAAAAGCTCAGGAGAATAAAGTCCAGGGAACAGTAAAACAGACAATACAATACCACATGCTTGAAGGGTCCTAGCAAAAACTGACCTCTCCTTGCAAGTGCAGAGTACTAAAAGGCAGCATAATTACAGAGAAAAGAATCTCATATCCTTGTGAATAGTTTTCTAGAATGTAATTAAAAGAGAAGTGTTGAATAAGCAAAGATTATCAAGTCTAAATGGAGCTACAATACCGCCAATATATCTTAGCCTGATTTTCTACATATCTCTATGGATACCAACAGACTATGCTAGTCCCAAGACGATTCAGTGGTTTTACTCAAAATATAAGTAACGGCCCTTCTTTTTTTATACTACCAAATCAACACGATAATTCTGGAATTCATTAGTGAAGAACATTAACCAATCCAGCATAATAGCTTTACTTCCTCTGCAAAACACTTCAAAAAATATCTAAATGAATATGGAAATGCATCTTTCTGTGGTAAATTGTTCATTATTGAATCATTATCAACTCTTGTTAGACAAAATTTCTCTCTTTTGCAATGTACAAGATCATTAAAATGTTTGAGAGCTCCATCATGAAAGACAGTGGTACTTTATAATCCGCTATCTCTTCAGGCAAATATGCTTACGGTTGAACATAATACACAAAACAACAACATCCCCTTGACACACAATTCTTTCTTTTAATGGTACTCTTAAGTATTGACAGCAATGGTGAAATATGTTGTCGCTCTCTCTTCTTCTTTTTTAATAGTTAACTATTTCAGAAATGTATTTCAGTCATGATAAAGTTTTGGGAACGGATGTATGTATTAGATCTCGGATGTGGAACCCCAGATGCTCAATCACTGCTATTAGCTAGTGAGATATTTCCTATAAGCTCATCAAGTTCATGTTCTTATCCTCCCTCCATCTCCTTTTAAACTCCAAAGATCACAAAATAATGAACCAATGTCATAAATATCGTATATCTACATTAGCTAATAAAATAAATATGCTCATTCTGTTTATGGGAATACAATTTGATATTAAAAAACTGTATAACATCTTTTTGTCTAAAAAAACTTTAGAAAAATTATTCTTCTTTTCAATAGTAGATCAATTATAAACACAGGTAGTAGTACCACACAGAAAAGTACTACTCTATGTTTTCGTAACATAGCTTTTATCATTTCTCTCTCCAAAATCTCACCATCAAATAAATATAATGCAAAAACTAAGGATGTGAAGGTATAATATACAAACTGGATCCTATACAGTAACATAAGTAAAATGAGCATAATTTTTTGTTATGATAAGCCAAAAGCCATAAGTGGAATACTTTTAAAGGCATACTTTTAGAGTTTTGATGTGAACATATCTTACAGACATATACTGAAAGCTTTCTGTAATTCCTGGCTGCATATAGAAGGAAATTAAGTACTTCTGCTCCAAGAAAATAAAATCCCTAAGAACTCTTAGCCACAAAGCTTTACAAAACTATTTCAGTTCTCAGCTGCTTTGGGTGACTGACATATACATATCTCACAATTTGCTAATCCTCTCTACAAAACCATCTAAATGGAGGTTTCTTCGCAAATCTGTATTAATGACGTAATTCTATTATGTCTAATAGAGTCATCTGTTCAATAAAAATGAAAAGCCAAAAAGATATAGCTGCATCAACTAATTTTGTCATATATTTAAAGGCATATATTGTTAAGAAATTGGACGGCATAAATTAAAAACATGAGAAATCAATTTGCTTTGGTAATAGGAATTTAAAAAAAAAAAAATCAGGCTTTGCTATATATTTTTGTAAAATAAAATCAGTATCAGATACAAAGCCTAGAGACATTCCATACATGCTACTGATCAAAATACTGGAGAAGCAATTGAAGTAACTTGTCTTTTTTAGCTTTCGGTTAAAAAAGAAATAAGACAACATGTTTGAAAGAGTGTTTGGGGAAAGTTTACTTTGCTTTATCAAAATAACTGCTACATTTTAGCCTTGCTGTGTTCAGATAGAAGGGTCATTGACCAATTGACATGTCCCCTCTCTAATCAAAGTCTACAGAGATGGGCATTTTAAAATTGCTTGTTTTCAGCTTCATATATGAAGTTCAAACAAAATTCTGCTTTCAGCAATAGCTGAGCTTTGTCTGTCTCTGTTTCAGAGAAAATTAAAGTAGTAAACAAAGACTGAGCAAAGTAGAAAGATTTCCAAAAGAAATTGCAGGCCACCAGGATTTGGATTTAGGTAATCCACTTAGATTACCATGGCTATGTCTTAAAAGGACAATACTGAGATCACAAAATAGGTCATGTCTACAAGACGGGGAATATAGAAGTGAAACAATGTGAAATGTACAAATTCAGAACAAATACTCAGTCATCCTGAAATCTAAGATACAAAACAAAAATGATCCCAAGACCACGTATTGCCAAATTAAGTATTTTGAAATCAACAGTTTTTTGTTCCCAACTGGAACACACAAAAGGAAATTTTTCAACCAATGCCATCAGCACATTAATGTGTTTCAGGTAACACGAAGTGCAGGCAATGAAAAAAGCTTTCAATACCTAAGGCCACAATGTAATATACCCTTTGCTTGCTTTTTTTCCAGTTTCAAAAGCAGAAAATGTTAAACAGGTCTGGAAGCAGGAGTTTCCATCTATTTCTTAAAAGTGACAGAGTTTCTAATACAACAAATATCAAAGAAATCAGGAAATTAAAAATAAGAAGCAAGCCCTCAAGCTATTACCTGAAGGGAAGTCTACAGTCAGTTGGTAGATAGTTCAAGAACTGAATGTTAGAAAAAAGATTTTTTTAAATGCACAAATAAAAAATTGCTATAAATGTCTTCTCAAACAAAATTAAGGAAAAATAATCTTTAAGATAATTTAGAATTTACATCAAATTAAAATATATCAGCTGTCTAGATCAACTTAAGAAAATCTTGGCATTTCCTTCTTCTAAAAAGTCCTGGATGATGGCCTTTATGAGGAACTCACCCAATACAAAAAGATTTGAATAGGAAAGTCAGTGTTGCTATGAGAAACAGAGCAACTTCCAGATGCTTGACATGTCAGGCCTAGACAAGGGAATGAAAAATGTCTCTTTCTGACCAAAGAGGCTTTGAGGGGATACTCGTAAAGAATTACCTACTTACCCATCAGATTTGAGTTCATGAAAGGTGTCGGGGACAATCCTTCATGAGGCCCTAATCGACTGTCATTCAAGTGATCACTGTAATGAGGACTGTCTGCAAAACCCTAGAGAAAAAAAGACCAGAGTATTAAACAGATTATTTGGCAGCCCTGCTAATTGAGTGTAATGACACTTTCCTAATTAAATGTGCAGAGTCACAATTGGTCATTAATCACAAAAGTTGGCTTTCACGTCTATTTCACAGAAATTACTCTCTGCCCACATATTACTTTCTTCCCATCAAAAAGAAACCACAGTTTCTTAATAAGCTGTGTCCTCATGGACAAGAGTTCTAAAAATTGAATAATACACAGATATTTTGATATTTGAATCTTCTTAGTGTTAAGTCACTAACCACAGAGTAAAATTAGTCTGAAGAACTCACAACTGATTTTTTTTTTCCTAAGCTTTCTGTTTGTATTAATAAAAGACAGTAAAAAGTTCCAGAAGAGTCACTGATGTTAAGAAAAAACGTTGGTGCAGATGAGAACAAATTCCATTTCTTCTTGCAGCCTGCTGTTAATATTACAGATTAATAGGCATTTTGACACTATCACATTAATAACCAGCATAGCTCACTGACAAAAGGTTTACTTCCATACAGTGATTAAACAAACAACTTTGTCATCCAATTTGCAAACAAGCACTGAAATAGAAATACTTTTATGTATTTTTCTACCATTAGCACAGCCAGCTTACCAGACTTGGATCAACCCTTACACAGTCAGGAAACACTGGCTTATTGAAAGCTTACACCAAAGGCAGAGGAGACGGAAAACAAAGAAGTCTTTGGATGTATGTATTCTTTAATTAACCCAGTTAAGTAAATCTCTCCTTGAGACGTTTCAAAATCCCATCAGCTTTTCTGTATGAAGGTATGAATTTGCTCTTTGCCCTTCAGACTTACCAAATGCACACTGAATCACTTACTCTGTACCAAAACATGAATATGCTGGTACTCAAAATTGTACTTCCTTTGCAGCCAAAGTTTTGAAAAACATTGTGTAAATTTTATCTTACAATTCACACCTAGTCACTTCTCGTTGAGAAACCTAAAGCTCAGGCCTAATTAAGGGAGGAGGGAAAATTGTTCACAGCTACCAGAAACCATCCCAAGTGCCCTGGGACTATAAAATCATCAATCACTGAACATTTATCATTTCTCAGACCGCAGGCTCACATTGAAGACAACATTAATGGGGCTGAAACAGGCCTCCCTATCTTTGCAGGCGTGCTGTCAGTTCTACCAAAGGGCTGCTAAGTGAGGGCTAGAGAACTGTCACAGCACTGCCACTGCTTACGGATGCGTGGCACACTCCTGCTGCTGCTCGGCTGCACAGCAGCATTCCGGGAGACCCAGGTCCCCACTGAATCTTTGGCTGACTTTATCTGCTTCAGAATCGGCGATACACTTGTGATAGGCATTCAGAAACAATCTTAGTGACATTTACAAGTTGGTTATGACCACAAGGGTGTCCTCTGGAAACCATGACCTAGCCCCGCCTGTCAGACAAGCAGCGTGGAACAGCAGCTGCTGAGGAAATGGAGTGGCTCCTAGCTAAGGTCACCACATGTGGTTCATTTTTATGCTGAAATGAAACAAGAAAGAAATTAAATCTGCTGAATAAAGAAACAAAAACTTGCAAATACATGACCAAAAACAAAGCTCCTGAGTAGGTAGTTTTATACTTGTGTCTCTGCTTTTACTCCTTATTGTGGTTGTTTTTTTAAAACCTTTTTCCCTAAGACTTTAGCTGTACTTTATTTTAAAATAAAGAAACTATAAAGGACACTATCAGTCATAAAAGAGGATCCATATCTCAGACATTCAGCAAGTGGTACCCAAATGAGGCCCAGAATCTGAAATCTTTAAGACACCTTTATTTGCAGAGTAAATAAGAATTATTGAAAATACAACATGGATAAGACTCATTTCACATACAGATGCACATCACACAACACAATCTACCTGATACACAGGATTCTTAATGGTTCTCCCCATGTTAATACTGCATATCTCCCTCACAAAATAGAGGAATTGAAGAACAGTGTGGATGGTTCACACAAAAAGGAATATTCTTCTATCATCAAAATTCCTTTGAAGAATGCTTGACATCATGTTCTTTTCATTTACCCTCTCAGTTTTCCAAAATGCACTTGCAACCAATTACCACAGCATCCAAGTTGTATTTCTACACTACCAGACAAATCAACTACTTCATGGAAAATACTCAGGGTTATCCTTCACAACACCAAAGCCATTGAAAATAAAACATTTGGTATACAGAGTGAAAATATACTAAGGGATACATAAACCCTTTAAGTAGAATTGGTCTTTTCTGGACTTCAATGCAATTCCTAAAATTAATTGTATCAGGCATTTCATTATTTGCCACTAGAGAATTCACACCTGTGTGAATTGTAACCTATGCCTTAACCTGCAGTGTACCAATGTAAAGAGATCTTACCTTGGCCACCATGCCTGACACCAGTTATTCAGAGTCTCAGTGTTCAGCCATGGATTATCACGGCCACGGAGTTTTGTTTGGGATTAGAAACCCTGGGCTGATTCCTACATATAACTCACCCACACTAAATGAATATAAAATAACCATAAACACGTGCAGTTTTGCTTTAACAACTTCTGCACTTCACAAAAACAAATTAAGAAAAATCAGAAGAGCTCTAAGGACAGTGATTTAAATTACACAGTTTGTTCAGAGCATTCTTCACATTTAAGCCTTACTTCAAATAAAATTGCATTCCTGATACCATTCCTTGCTTTTCCATCTGTACTGCTAACCTATGGAGTAAACAGCAAAGTACCACTACTGAGAAGAGTTGTAACCAATCACAGACAAAACTTTAGAAGCTTCCAGTAGCTTCTGAAAAGCTGCTGGAAGCTTCTAGTCATACAATCAAAGCTCAAAAAAGGTATTTAATAAACACAATAGTGCAAATTGACAACATATGCTTATTGCTCAAAGAAGAACACAGTTGAGAGCCTTAAAAAGTCTGGAATACCAATGAAGGGCAGTGGTTTTTAAGACACACCCCACTTGTGTGACTGAGTAATGAAGAGAAAACACAATCAGCTAGCACGTGAACTCATCCCTCATGGCAAAAGCAGCAAAAAGTGGCGAGGAGGGATTTACACGAAATTCTATCAGAGCTCCCTTTCAAATCCATGTTTTAAGCAGGACTCAAAACATACTGCCAAATTTCATTCTTCCTTTCTGAGGAAGGCAGGAAATCTCAGTTCCCAACAATTTTGAAGACTAATCTACTGAAACTCACTTAAGTATAGCTGGATTGATACAGACTCCAAGGAGAAAAAGGAACTAATCAGTCATGCCAAAAGTTACTCTCCCCTCTTGGGAAGAACAATTTGATGGTACATATTCTGGCTGGTGATGTCATTCTTTGGACCGAAGTGGGTTTCCAAAGCCCATTGGAGCATTTCTACCTCCTGTTACCTGCAGGCACGTTTAACATAGAAAGGCTGGAAAGAGACATTCCATGCTCAACAGACATCTCCATTTCTGCCTGTGGCTCCTCAACAAACCTACCAATGGATTAGTTATATATCAGAGTGCACAGTTGGACTAGGAATTTAATAACTGGCAAAAAGTCTACAAAATAGGAGTTACTGGACAAATTTATTTCCTGTTCTAAGCACCCTGTTCTGAAGGGACTGCAGATAGCTCAGGACATTTTTCTGTTTGCAGAAAGCAAACTGATTTTGAATATGATTAGATGACATAGCTGTTAACTCAAAACTGTCTTGCTTGCTCCAACCTCTTACATAGCTATTACAAAAGCAAGTTTTAACTTTCCCAAAGGAAGACAAAACTTCTTTCTGTACTGTTATAGCCCAAATAAAGTGCAATTGGGGTTAATTGTTCCCTTACAGCATTTTGTAATGTTGTTTACTGTTCACTTTGCACAGGCCTCTCCCTAGGTTTCAACCTGACTGAATGTTGGTGATCACGAAGATCAAGCCAGATACACCTACAAATAAAAGCAACAAGCATTGTCTACTAATAATACCTGTTATGAAATGCAGCAGAAAGACTACTACTAATTAGTGCAGCAATTTAACTAAGTAGTGAAGGCACTCTCAACATTGAATGCTCTAACTGTATTCGTTTTTCAGGGATTTCACTGGATTAGAGTGATGTTCTCTAATAATTCCAATAAATAAAGTCCACCAATTTAAAAATTCCACAATTATAATATTCATTCCTACCTATTCTGGGTAAGATGCTCCAAGTGCCCAAGTGAATTAGGTTCTATCTGTATCAGGATTTTCCAAGAACAGGGGTGCTAACACAGCCAAATCAAATAAAAATCTGACACTATATTACAAAATCATAAATACTCGTACACAGGACACCTGAAAAACATCTTACATAATGTATTATTCTAGAAGACTCAGAAGAGAAAATGGAAAAAATCCCCAACCCATATACTCAGAACAAACACATTCCTTACTAGGCTCGTTTACCCTACCAAATCATGAAAGAAGGCCTGAGACAATGAGTCTATGCCCCATTTTACAAAGTGGTAATTAACCTCCTAAAACTCAATATCTTTCAATAACCATTAAAGTTCCGCTATTTTGGTGAAAGTTAATTACAGAACTCACCTAAGAAGAAGTAAAAAAACCTTGACCAGTTCACTGTCCCTACTTTTTTCCATTGCACTGGTTCCAGGTATTTTGTGGGATTAATCCTCTCCCATTTATTTCCCCTTCAAAACCAGAAAATTATTGTCCCTTAGCAATTACTTTTCTGAAGTCACACCAGCATTTGTCCATGCATAAGCAAAATTGTACTCCTGACCCTAACTCAAGTTGTGGGGTTTTTGGTTTTGTTTTCAAATAAGCACATCATCTTGTTTCCACTCCAGGGTTAAATATGAAAAATTAAGAAGACACTGTCACTACTTGGCACACCATTTTCCTATGCATTTATTGAATTCACACTCAACTCATTGAGCTGTCCTCCTTGCACAATTTACTACTCCACAGCATTTCATTTGCTCTAGTCCACTAGAGATAACAAGGGTTTTGTTTGTTTCTCCTCCCTTAGCCCCAAGCCCTCTCCTACACAAGTCCCTGGGAACAGACCAAAATCTAAGGCTCGTAACCAAGCTGCCAGATCACTTAGCACGTATTTGCATTTTAGCAATTTACAATATAGCTCAATTACTGCCTTTAAACTTAAGACATTAAAATTCCACTAAAATGAATGGTTGAGTTCACAGTTTGACGTGGCTGCAGACCAAAAGATTAAACTTAATGAATGCCGCTTTCAGTTCCTTGAGTTTTATAGTTTGGCTGACTTTAAATAACAAATATTAACTGTTTAAAGCTCAGGAATACTGAGGTCCCTTGCAAGCTAAATTTGGCAATGAACTTATGTATCAGGCAACAGTCATCCAAATGACTAATGGTGTAAATGAACAAGTGAAGCTACTGCTAAAATCCACTTTATTTTGGATTATCTGGCTCTCCAAACTAATTTGAAAGTTCTAAAGACAAACAAGAAGGGAAAAAAACACAAGGAGGGTGGGGGGAAGTGAGGAAGGAAAGCGAGATGCAGAGGCGGTGAGAGAGAGACAGACAGACAGGCCATAGGGACTGATTACATCCAGGAACACTGTGCTGAGTCACTGACTGAAGGCTCCACAAGAGGCTCTGTAAAACAGCCATACCAACATGTCTTAGTGAATTTAAAAGATTATGGATTATATGATCCTGAATGCTTCCAGAAATACACAACGTTCAAAAAAAAAAAAAAAAAGGGAAAAAGAACAGTATTTTTAGTCATTTAATCTATGCATCTGTTAATGGCTCCTAGAGGAAAGACTACAGAGCCAAAAACCTGGCTTGGTCTACTGAACACACAGATCAGGAAGAATGTCGCAAAAATTAAGGTAAGCTAAAAATAAATCCAGAGAAGAGTACTCTTCCTTTTTGCCTTTAGGGTCACTTGCAGTATATTCATTGATCTTAACAGAACATCAAGAAACATCACATCCTCACAGGTCACAGCCAAAACTCCGTTTAAATCATGAACAAGCTTGCAGCAAACTATCAGTGGGAATAATGTTGCTTCCAAGCAATGACCAAATTCATCTTACAAAGTCTGGAGCAGATGGATGATGATGGGAGTCTCCCCACACTCCTTACACTGTTTCATCCATGTTGCTGTCATTTGCCTGCTACAATCCACAAGCTAAGGTACCAAGCTGAGACCTGTGTGATGTGCCAGGAAACAAACATCTCCCTCTGCAGGCTCCATGTCTGCCACCTCCCAGCCCCCTGGGAACAGCCAGTACTTCAACCCATACCCCTGAGTTGTGCAAGAAGCTTGTACAATACTCCTTAAACAGAGGAATAAATGCAGTTTGCTGACGGAGACTACCCAATTGCACCAGAAACAAGGAGCTTTCTAGCTCCACTTTCTAGCTTCAACTACAATTTCCTTCTCGTAACCATCAGCAGGTGTTAACATTCAACTACAATATCCTAAAGACAGAAATGCAACTTTTTGTGTTATTTGGTCACCTGCTACATGGTGGGGCAAAAGGAGGTATTGCTACCCCAGATTTCACATGTTATTGGGAAAAGTCAAGACAGCTTTCACAAGTATCCTCTAAGTGTCACCCTAAGTAATGCTTTGTAACAGAGTTCTAAAACTATTCATTAGTTTATTTTCTCATATCAACTTGAAACACATGAAAACCATGTGTGCAGGAATGGAGAATAATTGAAAACAGTTTCTTTTTTCAAATTTATTTCAAATGTTATTTATTTTTTAATAAACATCATTTTTTCCAGCTCTAAATCCACTTCCAAGAAGTTAAGTTACTGAGTGGCAAATCTGATTTTAAACAGCTAAACCCAATAGCCAGTTACACCTCTCTAAACTCCTGTGAGACAAATATCAGCATGATATGCAATGGGACAATTCCCTGGCCACATGAAAAACTAATTTGTGGACAGACTTCAATGCTAATTTCAATGTGGTAGGTAGTTGCAATAAAAACAAAACAAAAACCACAACCAGAAGACCCACTTCTCCAATATAGCTGAAATGAAAAATTCATATGATGGAAACCAGATTTTTCTAGCTCTTATCTAAGCTATAAACCAGGAGATGATCCAAGCATAGCCAACAGACTAACAACAAATGCTTAAAGAAAATACTTGTAAACCTGACTAAAGCACTCAGAATTTAAAAAAACAGAACCTGCTTTGAAAAATGCTGCTCATTAATCAAATTATAACGTAGGCTGCTTTTGCAAGTGTCCTGAGCACTGAATATGGAATATTTAATTTGAGCTTTAATTCCACTGTGAATCATCCGCTACCTTGTAGAATACATCAGGAAAAGCAAATAACCAGCAGCAAAACCACCAAACAACCTCCCTCCCCCGCATTTAAAAAAAAAAAAAAAAATCAGAGGACAAAAAGGACACAAATACAACAGACTTGATAACACTTACTGTGTTTCTGTGTCCCTCCTGTCTTGTTTTGCTATTTAACAGCTTCCCTTCTTGTTATGTACCTGAGATTAAGAGGTATAAAATACTATTTCAAAACCTGCTATCTCATTACTATTTTTTTGACTTCTTTGCAAATTAAAAGTACTACTTAGGGTGAGGAGAGTATAGTTTGGGCATAAAGTACTTCAGATTCCAATTTTTGTCTGAGCATTTTACATAGAGAGTAGGGAACAACCTGTTGCCTGATGCTACAAAACCACCTAATCTTACAGCACTCTCTTCTTCACTGAAGCCACTCTGGCTTCAATTAAATACATAGCAGAGTTACGTAAAGGAACAGGAGGATAAACTGCATCCTCAGTACTGAAGCTACATTCATGTTAAATCAGGTCAAAATGTACACTCAGCTTACAGTGCAATGTACATGTTGCAAATTATTTGAAACACCCACAGTTCAGATTTTGGAAGAAAAATGCCTCAGCTAATTTATGCTAAATTTTTAACAGTTCCAATTATTATGTGCGTATATATAAAAAGGAAATCCATCAAGGAAATGTCTTATGAAAAACAATTCAGATATGCTGGTTTGGAGACAGCAATCTGAACAGATCAAAAACTGACTTGCTCCTTTCATGTTACAACAAAATCGAAACGAAAGAAAACCTCACAGAGCATTGTTCTTCATGAAACAGCAATCATTAGGCACACCACAAGAACAACTATAACTGAAAAAATGTTTAATTACAATAGAATGCTTACTCCCAAAAAAGTGATTATACCAATTTGCTGCTATGTTATGGGTATAAATTACAGCTTGCAAATACAGCAGGAAAGCTAAAAAGTTCAGTATCATCTCACAACAGGAAGACAAAACTTTCTAGTGCTGTAGGGCAATAAATTATTGTGGAGAAGACATGGTACTCAAGCCAAGTACCTCAAAATTTGCTTCAAACAGCTCAGGAGAGCAAGACTTTCAAAAAGCAGCTTTACCTTTCTCTGCAAAACACACTAAGAGCTCCTCTCCTAATGCAAGGCATTATGAACACATGCAAAAATATCTGTAGCTCAATATCACTCAGATAAGGGAAAGAATATCATCAACCAAAGATATTCATTGAAAAACCACCACCAATGCACATACAAAAGGTAAAAACAAGATTGGAGACTAGGAAGAAAAACAAGCCTTACAAGAGACAAACTTGGTATTGTATATGGACTTCAGTACAACCATTCAAGAATAAGGGAGGCCATCAGCACATCACAGAACCCCAGTGACTGCTAACTACCATTCCTGAATTATTCCTATAAACAACAAAACTTTCCTACTTTTTTTCTTCACACTCCTCAATAGATATCTTTTCATACTACTCATTTTTCTAACAAAACAGTTGGCCTATGCAGAAGAGATTGTGCTCACAGAAGCCGCTAATGTATCAATTTGTACCTTTTCACAAATCTAAGATCATCACAGCAAATTCAAAACACAAATACCTGCTGTTCTTTCAGTGTTAGAACACTATTTACCATTGAGTAATGAAAAGACAAGGTTCCTATATAAGGTTCTCAAGCCTGCTGATTCCTAGCCTTTAATGTTACTTCAAAACACTGTTGAAGTAAGAATGATTTAGCTTTCAATAAGGTATTACCAGAGACTCTTAAAATAAAATAAACTGCTATTATATATGAAGGAAGGTTCTTGTCTGAATTATTTATTGATGAAAAGATTAAAACACATGACAAACACCTAACCCGAAGCACAGGAACATACATCTCGTTTTCACAGTGAAAAGAAGCTACCAATACGTTTTTCCCAATTCCAAAGAAACCACACCCATACCAACACTTCAATAATTCCATGAATAAATCAAAAAGTGGGTAAACAAATACAGTAAAGTTTGCTGATAGCAATTTTTTGTAAATAATTCTAACTAAAAGTTAGTGCAGAATTGCAAAGCAAGTTCTCCATGAAATCGGTAATAAAAGAGCACGTAAAATTTGGTGTAAAATACAAAATTTACATGCTCAGAAATAACTTAATATCATAACAATGTGGTAACTATGGTACAATATACAAGAAAATATTACTTTTCTACACAGTTTTTAAAACAGTATCACTTCACAGCTCAGTGGCAATCAAAAATGCATGACTTATCAACAAGTAAGAAAGGAGCAGAGAATGAATCTATCATTATGTGAGGCAGAAACTTATGGTATACCCTCCTCTTGACTAGTGCATGCAGTCATAATCACCCTGACTCTGAAGTTATATAGAAGAAGAAGAAGAAAGATTCAGGGAACTTCACCAAGAACTAACCACAGGTTAGGAGCACTTACTATACAAGCAGATATCAATAGATTACAATACTTCAGCTTGGTTGAACATAGAAGTGGCACATAAAATAAAGGTGTTTGCAGGGAAAAGAATAAAAACTATCAAGTACATCAGTGACTATTTGGAACACTGGAACACAGTGGAAATCAGTTACATCACCGGGAGGCACAAATAAGACAAAAAAATCCCTAAGTCTTAGCACAAAATCCTTGTAATTGTTGCCAAAACTGTAACCAAAGCCAGAAAAATCCACAAACAGCAGAGAGCAAGCCCATCAATAGCTATAAGAATCACGTCCAAAGAGTTGGCTCTGTCCAGGAAATCTAAGCCAAGAGCTGGGGTTTTGCCAGGAGAGTACACAGTAAAGGTGGCAAAATATTTGCCCTATACTTATGCCCTTAACTTATGCATCATTGCTGGCCACAGTCAGACCATTTATACTGAACTGAACAGACCTTCAGCAGGATTTGGGAAAGAAAAATATCCTTTAGCCAGTATTCCACCATCTTTTTTTCATTAGCCTTCAACAGGTATGCATTAAATTATCACCAAATTCCAATTCTATTCACTTGAAAACTGCTTATCTTCCCACGTCTTTGGAAATTCTAGCCAACAGTGAGCCAACACTTTAAATTCTTAATAGTTTTGACACTATATTGTGACCTTTAACAGAAAACTCCAGTAGTAGGCTACGCATGGACTTGAAAAAAAAATTGAAAATCACACACAATATAAAAAGAATAAGCGGTACCTCTTGAGATTTCAACTTTTCTATGTCTGTGGACAGGTCTGAGCTTTTTCCATGAAGACTGCCATTTTCCTGTAAACAGACAAACAAGTAGTAAGAACAATTAGGATAAGAATAACATTCTGTATTGAAATAATGGGGGAAAGCACTAGATTAGAAAGTTCAACATGTAAGACAACAACATCTAACTTAAACTCTGTGTTAATCAATCAACACAAGGAATAACCTAGAAATGTAAAAGACTGTGTATGATTTGCCCTGACTTCTGAGAAACCAATATATACTCTCACAATACAGACCCACACACTCATTTTAGCTCTTTCTCAGAGACATCTGGTCTAGCAGCATACATAAGAGTAGACAGAAGTTATCATTATTAAAAATCCTGAATCAGTAATTTGCCTCATCAGTTGAAAGAAAACCAAAAACTAAAGACCATACATCATAGCCAAAAATTATGCATGTAAGCTTCATTTAAACTGGCAAATCAAGCCCACTGCTTTTTCAGTGAATTCAGAAGAGAAATTCCCATGTTTTACTCTTTTACAGAAAATTCCAGTGTCAGGACAAATTAATTTGTGGCTCTTAATCCTTAACAATTCTATATACAGAGAAAATATATTTTTAGTGTTGACTTTTCTGAGGAGAACACAGGAATGAACTTCTCCTGTGAAAAGGAATTGAGTTGAGTTTTCTTTAAATGAAAACTCCTGTCACCCAAATTACATTCCAGATTACCATTCTTTACTGCCTCATTAAAAAAAAAAAAAAAAAAAGGCTAACACACAAGGCTCACTGACTTTACACTACTCAAATATAATAGTTGGCTGACCGTCTACCACACAAAAAATTATGATTAATACAGCCACACGGGCAATGAATCACAAGCTCAGATTCCAGTTAGGTCAGCTTAACTCATAATTGATTAAAATTGATCAGCAACATAGAAAGTGAGAGTCAAACCACCAAAAACATGATAAAAATGAGTTCCATAAAACTGCATAGTATGATTCCATTTCAAATGCAGAGGAGGCATTTGAAGGTTCAGCTCCATGCCCCAAATTATGCAGGCAGTTTTAAAAGAATGTCTAATTTTCATGTTGCACACAAATGTTTCTTCAACACATAAATTATAATAAATGTAGAAGTACTTTATTTACTAATGATCAATGGAAAAATCAGGACTTCATGAGAAAACTTCCTACTGCTGTCTTCCAAAGTAAGGCAGAGGCCGTAACAACACCCAGTGAGCTGAACAAGGTCTTGCAGCCAACCCATTTCACTCCACAGCATAAGAAAGATGCAAAGGTGTGAGTGCTAACACAGGTCTCTGACTCAAAGGCACTGAAATCAGAACATCAGGTATGCTGTGTATGTCTAGATTAGGTACTTAGCTCATTGTCCATTTAGGGAGTAAATATTCATAAAAAGAAAATGGAGAAGATGAAAGGGAATGTGAGTAACTAGGAGGAAGCTTGCTTTGACCACTGAGTTGAGTTTGAAAAGTGTCATGTTATTTTAGGATATCAGATACTATCAAGAACCTTCAGCTCAATAAGTGGGATGGATGAAGCTGGAACAAGAACTGGAGGAAAGTATTCAAAAAGAAAAGCCTCTCTTCAACATCATGACACAGCACATAATAAAGCTGGTTAATGCTAACAGGGAGGCAAGTGTTCCCTACACTTTGCCAATAAATCTGCTCCTAAGTAACATAAATTCTACTTTCGTTTTCTGACTATATGTCAAATAAAACACATGCTCATCATTCAAGCGTGGTTACATATGGTTTATTTTCATGAATTCTTAGCCTGTATGTTTTTTTAGTCTTAGAAACCTAAACTGCTGCTGTAGCTCAAAGTCATTAAAATCTCTAAAAGATGCTAATCTGCATATTTAAAGGAGTTTCCCTTCAAAAACTTAGCCAAATCATCTGCTGATTTATGCTGTACATTCCCATAAACTTCCATTATGAATTATTACATGGGTATCTTACCCTTGAAGATTCATATGAAGGACTTGGCTGACCGCTTGTTCCCCAGGATGTGGCACCTGTTCGTTCATCCATACCTAGCAACAAAAAGAAAAATACAAATCTATAAGAAATGATAGCAAAAATCAATGTTCTCTGATGCAACCTGAAAAAATATTCATCCACTTCCATACACTTTAAGTAAATTCATCTGCTTTCATATACTTAGTGCTTCTAAAAGCAAAACTTCAGATTAACAGCTTCCTTATTAATTAAGCTGGCTACAGAGGAACCTGTTCATTTGGACACCTGCAGCTGCTGAAAACAGGAGCATAAAAAGCCAAGAAATTTGCCAATCTGCTGTCTGCCCAACCCAATCCACAAGAAATTAGCATGAGTAACAAAACAAGCACAACGATGTGAACATCACAGCTTTTTGAGCAGCCCGATTTATCTGCATCTCAAGCAAGCGCTGAAATATTGCGGCACATACTGTGAAACACATACTTGTTAGCTACTCTTTGCTCTTGTGTCTTGCTTAAGTATTGTAAAATGTGCAAAATTATTTCCCCTACTTGGCCTTTATGTGACACGCAAGATATTTTAGCATAATGGGGAAAAAAAGGCAAGACAGACTGGTAATATTTCAATGGCTTAAAAAACCCACAGAGAATCATGGTCTCTGCCCTACTAAAACAGTCATATTTTTTACACTCTGTAACGGTTCTTTTAGAATCAGTTCCCTTTATGCAAATCCAGGTTACAGCTCACAAGAGAAAGGGGAAGGAAAAGATAGGGAGATCTTCAAACACTGTATCAGAACATATATCCCATGTATTATCCAATTTCTATCCAAATTTAATTGGTCAAACCACCTTTAAACCACATTCCCAAACAGCTAATTACAAAAGCACCTGAATTGCTATAGCTAATTCCTTCATGTAGGATAAGGCTGCTACTATTCTAACAATTAGGTTCCTGATTATCTGCTTCACAAGACACTTTTTGTGACCTGTGGAACACTTCCATCATAAACTGCAGGCTTCAAAGCTCTCTGGCCTACAAAATGCAACTCATTACTTCCCTGTGACACAAACTTTTCTCATAAAGAGCTTTGATACAAAGCATAAATTCTTTATGCGATATATATTATAAACTATGCATGAACTGTCACAACATCAAAATTTATAGATAACAACTAAGTGTCCAAATTTATAAATAAAAGTAGAATGCAAGCTGCTCCATACAATCATCTCTAAACCCTAACATTAAAATTTTAAAATTTTATACATATTATGCAACTATATGCAACTATAGTTTTTATGCATATTTCTCATATGGCCATACTGCAAAATCAAATATAAGCTAATACCATAACTAACTACCTATGGATTATTATTATTCTATTATTTCCTTAAGAAACCTGCTTTATGAAGCTATAAAATAATGTTTTGACAAAGACAGCCTGCAGAAAAGAACGTTAAACTGAAAGCAAATCACTCAAATAAAAACTACAGACACTTTTTGTGTACTGCAGGAAAGATCCTCAAGGTTGAAGAATGCTCTTTGAAAATGCAAAATGACCACTATATTGATCCAGCAGTTTGGGGAAGTTGACTGTGTTTTGCAGCTGACAGTATTGTTGTTGTTTCATTGTATCTGGTCCAGGAGCTGAGTAAAGAGTCGTGGCTGGCACTGACAAAGGCAAAAGTAATCTTTTGGCACAATTGACTCTTTTCTGTCAGAAACAACAGTGCTAGTAATCCAGGCATTATCATAACAAGTCTTCCATTGCCTTACTTTCAAAAGAGACATATGTGGGGGAGCGAGAAAAATATCTTACTGCAAGACAAAGTCCTTAGGGAAGTTCAAGATACAATAGGTTATACCAACCCATATCAGGAAATGCGTCACTAGATAATGGTTATGCATAGAGTGTTCAGATGCTAATCAGTAAAACATGCTACTCATTTAAAAAATTGAGTCAGTGGGACAAAAGGACTTATGTTATGGTTCTGCTTAATCAGCACATGTACAGCTAAAAATTCTAGTATTTTAATTCTATCATTCGAATTATGCAAATAAACTGTTTAAAGAAACTGCTATAAACCAAAACGTAACTGTTTCAGATAGGGAAGAAAACTAATTTCTGACTAGTTCCCGGAATTCTTTTTTTCTAAAAAAGCTCAGTACAGTTAGCTAAAATAGTAAACTTCCTTTTTCCTGCCAGGTGTCTTTTTCCTCTTTTTCATGCAGCATTTTTTATTCTTACAAGCCCCACACAGGCTTACATGTAGCCCTATCTTTTACACAAAATTTTCACACAAGGAAGATGCTTTCACATTTTAGATGCTCTGTGAAGGCTACAAGAAAAAAATAAATCAGATATATTGCACATAGAACACCAGCACTCTGACTTACTGCTGCTTGCATCTGGCTTTGATTCGTAATGATACCCCTGCTGCCCTTGGTCTCCATCAACGTGAGACACCAAACAAGTGCTGCCCCAGGTAGACAGCAACACTCAAACAGGAAATCAGATGTGTGTTTTACCATGGCACTCAAGGAATCTGTTCTGCTTTGTACACTAACGTGTATTCCATGGATGACAGATGAAAACCACACAAATGCTGGATGAGAAAAAGACCCAGACCATTTCTAACAGGATGGGCACAAACAAACAAACAATGCATACCTTAACGCAACCAAAACTAACTCCACCTGACTGAGCCAGGACCATCAGATTCACTTTTCAGTGAAAAACCCCTGAAGTGGGGAACACTTGGTAAGAAAGAACATGGGAGTCATCTATGGTAATAAATTCAATAAAGTCTCAAAGCAGAAGTGTCATGAAAAGAGTTCTAGTGTTTTCCTGGGAAACGCAAAAGAGAGCAGAGGAACTAGGGGGATCATCACCTCTGTACAACACCTTCCACAAGGAAATGCAGTGACCAATTCCAGTATCCATTAATTCATCATGGATGTTACAGGGCACAGAAAAGCTGTGACAGTTAGCAGAGCACTGAAAAAGACACAGGGCATGGCTGCAGTATCTCAGCCTCTGTAGGTAAAGCAAAAAAGGTGGAAATTGAACTGTGTTGTTATAATGGCCCAATAACACAGACACATGCATTCAGGCAGACAGGAGTATAACAAGGCTCTACTCCCACTTCCTTTTTTTAGTAGACATTGAGGACGGAAAGTAATTGAAATTACTCCTGATTTCATAGTTCTCAATCAAAATTGACTACTTCTGTAGCACATGTGCTGCAGTTTAATTAGGGAGTAATTCTGTGTGTGTGATGTTTGTTTGAGTGGGCTCAGCAGGCAGTCTGGGGCTGGGCTGGCTCACAGGGCACCTCCACAGCACTCAGTGCTGCTGTCCCAGCGAGGGCACTCCTGACCTTGGCCAGCCCAAACCCAGGAGCTCAGCCAGCCAGCAGGAAAGGCTGCGTGCTCCTCGCTCACCTCGGGGAGACATGGGCAAGTCATGAGGATGCTTTCTGGCTTTATGCATTGGATTCTAAACAGGCTTTCCTTAACATCACTTTTATGATGCTGCTGTGAGATGTCAAGCTATTCTAGAAGAAAACCTGAAGAAATGTGTTGCCTCATAATTTCAGCGTACGTGTTCATTCTGAAGAAACAGATCCAAACATTCATCTAATAAAAAAAAATTTCATCTTACAATCAAACTGAAATGAAGGTTGTTCTTGCTGGCATAAGACAAAGAAGACTATATTTAAAACTTATTTCAAGAGACACGGGCTCTAATGTTCGTGTAAACACGATAATATACTTTATAGGGTTACCATCTGCTATGATGTTGATCAAATAAATGATTTGACAAAAAAAAATCACATTGTAGATTGTTATACTAGGTACTCAAGGTATGAGTTTCTATCTTTTATAGCTTCTTTATCTAATTTTGTTTCAGAGTAATGATATTCCTTCAGATAAGATTCAACATCTGAAATCAATTACAAAAAAACCTACAGCACAAACCATAACAGTGCTGATTGTGTTTTGCATGTCAGACACACAAACAAATCAATCTACCATTAGGCCATATATCGCAAAAGTCTATTGTGAAGTATGATTCCAATTATTACGCAAAATTATATCTGAGGTCTAGATTTTGTAATAAGGAGATGAAAAGAGTAATAATATTTGATGGAGAAATACTATACTCAAATATTTTAACTTTCAATAGGTAAAGACTAGTTCTCAGCCACTTCTTGTGGCTTTCAATTAAAACTATTTCTTTTTATACTAGATGCAATATTTTCAATAACATAATAAAACCATTTATATTCTAACAAAGAACTCAAAATTCATAAGTAAGATAGATTAAATAAATAAATTAATAAAGACAAGATAAAGTTCCACACGTTTATTTCTCAGGGAGTGGGAGAAAACACAGATGACAAGAGGACCAGACTGATACTCAAAACCAAAAGCAGCTTTGACAATAAATATAAGGTGGTAGGCTTAAAATATCCAAAGCTGAGAGCATTAATCAAATTGAGAAGAGAAATGAAAGGCAGGCAACCTATCAACAGTCTAACCACTTAAGTGCCATTGGGATAAATTCAGATGCAACTTTATAGTTGGGCAAAATACAAACCACTTTCATTTCAAACTACATAAATAGAGAACTTTCTTTCCATCCACCTTCCATGATAAAGGAAAAGCAAGGGGAAGTGCAAGCATGGAGGGGGAAAAAAAAATTCAAATCTTAATGCATACTGTTTACTGGAGAAGGCATTAATTTGTCTTCCGGCATACAGATATCAAGTTGCCCCCCATCCCTTAAGATCAAAAAGCCAAGTTCCTCCCCAGTAATAGAATTGCTTATTAGATGGGATCAGCAGAGCAGTCTCCTTTTTTGTATCTTTGCTCCACAGAAAATGAATGGAAGAGCTATGGATATGTTACAGAAACACCATCTTGAGTCTGTCATCTGGTACCAACTCTGGACTTAACAATCAGTTCAGGAAACTTCCCAAGGTAATTTTATTAAATTGCACAATGCTGCTCACTCTCCTCCCAGTATTGAGCCACAGTGTTGCAGATTGAACCCTTAATCCATTGCACAGTGTAAAAATGAGATTTCTCCTGGGCTTACCTATTAGTTTTCATATCTTTCCCTACCTGCCCAGCCAGGTTCATAACCATGGGAGTTGAGATTGTTAACTACCAGCCTCTAATGGCAGGGATTTAAAAGTGCAAGGAAGCCCTGCAGGGACTGAAGGCCCTCTGAAGGGACATTGGTTACCTCAATTGCTAACCATAAAACACTGGCTTCCATTTGAATATTTATCTTTGCAAAAGATCAGTTTGTAAGATCTGTTTGAAATATCAACAGTGATTATTAATAGCAGCAAATAAATTAATTTTCATTTTTGAAATATTGTTTATCCTGGAGATTCCCAGAGCATGATTATCTGGCATAACAAAGATATCCACTATGCCAGTCATTGCAGAAATTATTTTAATAATAGTCTGAAGATACACTATACAAAATTAATTTCTATCTATAGAAATATAACAGAATCTATCTATAGAATGAAATTAAAACTTCAGAAGAACATAATTATTCAGATTGGAGGAATGTACAGCAAGTACACAATTTACCTGGGAAACAACCAAAACTTAGACAAATACTGGCATTGGCAGGTATCAAAAATTAGTTGTAACTTAATATACCAGCAAATTGAATTCTCCCTATATGTAAAGCTGTTTAAAACCTATACTTTCATACAGAAAATTATTTGTAAGAACAGTATTTTCTCCAGACAGAATAAAACTTCGGGGTGTATGCTCAAATAACTTTTTGTAAAGCAAAAAAAGACATTGTATAAATTCAGAAGAAAATGGAAAAAAAAAACATACTAGTTCAGGAAAACAGAAGAAAAGCTGGAATTTGTTTTAAAAGTCTCTATTAGCATCAAAAGTCAGTACTGGTAATACAGTTCCTGTATAACTATCAAGTATGGTTTAGATTTGTTTCAACTCATTATCTAAATACAATTTGCTATTTAAAAAAAGGCAATTACTACTTTTAACTTAATTTCACAAAAAATCCTATTAATTTCTTGCAATAAAACCTATGTATTCCCTAAGAACAACATTGGGTTATTAACCCCTGTAAGAGCAGTGCCCTTACAGAAATGTCAGAAATTACCTGCTTCTCTTTCCTCATGTTCTCTGCTTCCTAGACTCTAAATCATGTCGCCAAACACACCAAGTGACCTGGCCTGACCTGGACACTTCAAATACAATAGAACCCACTCAAAATAAAATTGGAACTGGCATTTCCCACACAAACTGTACTAAACCTGAAAACTGCACATTGCTACACGCATCTTGCCAGAAAAAGTACATCATGTACTGTTCAAAGAGAGCATATTTATAATACTGTATGTAACAAGCATTTGTTAGTGTGTATAGTTACTGAGGCAGTTCAAGCATAAGCTAATGACAAAAACTATCAAAATTAGCATTTAAACTATTTAAAAAAGGAATTTTCTTATAAATCTACTGAGGTGCTCAGAGCACTACACAGTAAAGCTATTCTTCACACACCCCCCCCCAAAATTCCCTACATTAATACAAGTTTTAATACTATTCTTTGATCCAATTTAAGGTTAATTTTTTTTTCATTTAAATGCTAATATTCATAAATTATCCTGTATAGAAATAATATTTATATGCATGCCTACAGAGTATATTTTGAAGCCTCCCTGGTTACAAATGTGAAAAAAGTACACCAGCTTAGAGACGAAGCCTTTAGCAGGGATACAACCCAGAGCTTTTATTCACACGCAAACACACACAGTTAAACTGTATTAAATTGCATCACGCTGCTTATCCCCCTCTCTGTGCTGAGCCATGAAGTATCAGGCTGCACAGCTCTAACAATGCAAGTCTCAGCCCTACAGTACCAGCTATCATAATAATCCTTTCTACTGGCAAATTTTCCTGTGGTTACTTCAGTTATGACTCAACTGGTTTATATAACCACACACTTTAAAATATATATATATACACATAGATATTTATATAGACACACCAAATCAAGGCCAGCGTCACAAGACTGCACACACCAGGCCAAAAATATTCTAATACAGCCTCACAGGCAACAGCTACTGTTACCAACTGTATTACAACACAATTGTACAGAAAACTGCCAATTCAGGCACCAGAACACAATCAGAGTTACACAGTGTGCAACTGAGGTGTTAACTCCCATGAGCAAAGAAAACATGGCAAGTGTGACAGCTTACCTAAGAATACATCTAAAAATGTTTGGAAAAAGTATTTTTAATCATTTATTGTATCACAAGCTGTCCAGAAAATTTTGACCCTCTTGAAAACAAATTCCAAGATCAGCCTGAGGTCAGTATCCTTTCTGTGTTCATGATTCTCATGTATCTTTATACACATACAATTAAGATAACCCAACTGCAACAAATTTAAATTACTTTGTTGATATTTAGAAGATCATTAATGCCTTAATGCTAAGATCTTTCAAGGGAAAAGAAAACCTCTAACATAACAAGAGAATGGGAGGAAAAAAAAACAACAAAAGTTTTTGAGAAACAGCATATATTTTGACTTTCCAAGCTCATGAAGGTGAACCAGGTGGACCAGTGGAAAAATCAAGCATCAGACAAAAACCTTGGAATTTAGTGAAGTAGAATTTTGAGCCTTAAGTATAACTGCAAATATACTATACTGTATAGCCAAGAAAATATCAGTGTAACTCCACATTTACAATAATGTGGCTGGAAACAAAGACACTTAAAGATACACTGTCAAGATCACAGAAGCCTGAGTCTGAGCTTGAGAAGATCTAGATCAAGCCATTTCATAAAAGCATGTGGAAGAAAACCTATACTTTGCCAAGGTACACAGTACCTCTGTATCAGATTTTTGGAATATAATACTGAAATCAAAAGTCTATTAGCAGCAGCATGGCATCTCAGTCTCTCACTTTAAAACAACAATACACTAACATCTTACGTTTTCATAAAACAAAGCATGTAGAATACTAAGAAGTCTGAAAGGTTTTTAAGTTTGCCTCTAGACAAGCACATCCTCAATGAGATGGTTTCTTACACTTCCTTGTCCTAAAGAGCACACCTCAGTCAGCTACAGGAATTAACTCCCATTACTAAGCAAAACAGAAATTACACATCAGGGTTGTGTGAACTTAAGTTTCTCATGAGAGAATTCTGGTTCTTTGACTACAGCTGGGGGAAAGTGTCAATCGTATGACAATTTCAGCATTAAACACCCCCTTCTAACTCTAAAAATAAAGTTTATCTGCTCAGTATTTAAACAGAGGAGAATGCTTAACGGATAAATGCAAGCACGGCACGTTTGCTCACCTAAGGCAGAGCTGTGGTAGGACAGCTAGCTGTAAGTTAGATGTAGAAAAAACAATAGAATAAAGATAGCCATTACAACCTGGCTCACTCATTTCTCTCTTCTTTTGCCAAAAATCAAGAAAAAATTATCCATATTTCTTCATCTTCAATCAAGAAAGCAGCTTTTGAAAGATTAGGGCTCCACTATTTGCCCTGCAGCACAATGAAGTGCCTTCTGGTTTGTCCAAGGGAAAGGTAGCAATACTTCTTCTCTCAGTAAAAAAGACCTGTCTAGGGCAAAATGTGTTGTCTTCTATTATTTTAGGCATGGAAGAAAAAAAAGCTTAAAGTAAACTATTTAAAAATTTCTAGAAGCATGTCTACTTGCATTTATATGATTGATAATTTGAGCTGATGGAAGTTAGCATCAGCCTACAGTGTCAAGGACTACTTTTTCCAGTATTCATTTTGTACCAACAAGTGTTTCCCCCTCCACAAGCAAGTTGGAATGTAGTACAGCTCTTGCCAGATGTTCTCCTTCTGCAGAGGTCCAAAACCAACAGTTCTCAATAATTCCATTACTTCCAAAAGTCAAAGCCAGAATCCAGTCTGAACAAATAGAGATCTGGCACGGCCAGTGTTGCTAGCAGGGCCCTGAGACATCTTAAAAAAACTTTAGAAAAAAAAAAACCACCCCTAGAAACCTTTATTTTCTCAACACTGAGACATTTCCTCCAAAGGCTTATTAGACAGATTTTACTGGTATTGTTAAATCTCATTGTCAAATTAAGAATAAATTATGTTCTCTGACAAAGGAGAGAAATCTGTCTTTAAATGTGCCAGGTATCCTTACATCTGCTCAAATATTTGCTGAATCAAGCTCCTTGCTCCCTGGGCTGTTAGCTGCCTCCTGAGGCAGGCAGGCTTGGTGCTGACAGCATCTTTAGTGTGAGTGGCAGTAAATGACATGTGCCCACAGTGCTGGAAAGCTGATCTGATACAGCTCAGTCTC
Organism: Rhabdornis inornatus; assembly: GCA_013397075.1. Classification (NCBI taxonomy): domain Eukaryota; kingdom Metazoa; phylum Chordata; class Aves; order Passeriformes; family Rhabdornithidae; genus Rhabdornis; species Rhabdornis inornatus. The sequence goes on along the minus strand of VWZS01008407.1, from coordinate 415,522 downwards.
CTACATCAACAAACAAGGTGGAAGGGACTGGGGCCTGACCTTAATGGGCCTTGTGCTAACACACAGCAGTACTACAGCAGCTGCAATGTCTGAGGGAGCCTAGTTCAGCTTCCAGCCCCAAAAACACTCACTTTTCCTCTTTCCACTCTTTCCCTTTGTTGAAAAGAAAGGCTGTTCTTCCCCTTGAACTAAGACATGTCACCACAGCTCATGGCAGGACTAAGTTGCATGACACCTGTATTCACTGATTTTTCCCTTCACTGGTTTACCTAAAAGGTATCAGCTGAGCTACTAATTTCTGCTGCACTTCAGGACATTCCACATTTTAACATTCTTCTGGGAGCATATCCTTGTTGTTAGAACTTTAAGTCTGGAAAGATTACCCTTAAACAACATAATTACACCTTTAGAGTATCAGCAGCACAGAAGTAACAACTTCTAGAGTAGCCAAGACTCCATGTTCAGCACTGTGGTCTTTAAATGCTAAAGAATAATTTAAATAATTTTACTTTGCTAGTTGAGCAGAAACACACAACTATTATGAAAATAACTTAACACAGTATCCCACTAACTAAAAAAGAAAAAAACAAACCCAACTTACTTTTCTATTCTAGAAAATAACTACTAAAGCTGACAGAGTCTGGCTCTGGTGGAAGTGAATCTAGAAATATCTTCATCTGCTAGTGAAGATGTTGAGATTTCTCCAACTTTACTTCTTAACTAAAGACTTTACTTTTTTCCTGTTTGAAGGAATTACTGATCTTCCTTTCATTTCTTCTGCTAGCTTTTCATTTAATACCCCATAGTCTGGTTCAACTGCATAACATTTCTCCTTGGCTTAAATCCTAAATATCACACTTTTTATAGAAATCTGAGTTTTCAATGCTTTTCTTGTAACATGTGTTACATGAGTTAAAACACTCTTAATAAAATGCACTTAGAAACCATGCATGCTTCAGAAGCAGAACTTTGACAAAAAAAGTTAGAATTGGAATTTATAGTCAAGTATCCCCATTTTAAATTGCCTTCATATTCTAACAGCCGGAACAAACATACCTGTTGCTGTTAAAGTGCACTCATGCCTTTGTTGTTTTTTTTTTTTGAAATGAGGACAACTTGCACTTTGAATACAAAATAAATTTGCTGTTGCTGTTTCTCCGAGTATGCTGTTACAGCAGTTCCGGAGGTTATAGCTAGAAAATGCTGAAAGCCAATAAAATATGGCAGACAGTATTTCTGTGGAAAAAAGCACCCTTACCTAGTAATTATCCTTCTTACAATAATAATACAGTATTAAAGACCTTAAAAAATTTACTTAAGTGTTCAGAAAGCAAGTAGCAATCAATAACTAATCATTTTTCTTTAATTCTTCCTCCTAGGATGTTTTAAAAGTCTCTCCCTTTTACAAAAGCACCAAATAGTGTCATAATGTCATTCTTAAAAAAATTACACCTTAGTTTTAGGAACCAGTTTCTAGGGATATTTAACCAGAATGCTGCAGTGAATGATTTTTCATTAAAAATAGGACAAATACTCTAATTTTACTATTACAGGTGAGCAAGAATAAGAAGTGGAAGGATTCTAAAACCTTTCAAGTCCCCAGCACTGCTGGTCCCCACCAGCACTGCCAGCACGGTGTCCAACAGATCCATCCCATCAGCCAACCTGCAAGTACAGCCCCCAAAACCTCCTGTGCAAAGTGAACCTGCACACAGGCAAGCAGCTCTCCCCAGCTCCAGCAAGGGATTCTGATGCAGGAACCTCTGGCAAACAACAGCTCGTGAGTCAAGGTTGATGTATGCAAACACAGCCTATCTTCCCAACAGCTAAGGGCTGGCTGCCACCCAAAGGAGGCCATCCTGCTTCCCTTAACACTTCACTGTCCCCATTGCCCACAGCCCAGCTCACATCTCCTTCCCTCACACTAGCACCAGGGTTTGTAGGGACCTGCAGTAAACCCACTCAGAAAGAAACTAGTAGAGAACAGACCCATAAAAATAACAAGCCTCACTGCTTTCTGGCCAGACTTGCCCACAGAAGTATTTCACTACTGGGCCAGAACAGCACCAGTGCTGGCAGAAAGGAAAGGGAGAGCACAAGAAGCAGAGAAGGCCAAAGTCAGGGGTGTGTGAAGGGCCAGGGAAGCCAGCCCATCACTTCTGGAGCATTTACTACCTCTGAGACTGGCTGTATTTAACAGGAAAAAAAAAAAAAAAAAACAACCACAGTTATTTTTTTCAGGGGGAAAAAATAATAAAAGAAAAAAACCCAGCCATCACATGTGGTGATACATAAAATCCTGCAGTCTACTTTGTGACTGCTGGCATTATTGAACCACTGGTAGGTACTATGCCAGTATGTGAGAAAAATAACTGAATAAATGCATGTTTCAATTACATTAAACACCAATAATCTCATTTTAAAAATCTTTAAAATATTGAATCTGCTCCATGGTAGGGTAGAAACAGGTTACTAGGAAGCTCAACACTGCCAGAAAAACTCCCACACATACTTTATTGTTCACTTACTAGAATTTTAGCCAAAAGTCAGAAGAAGAGTAAATTACATCAAAGTAAATGGCAACAAAACCCTAGCATTTTCATTCCCTCTGTTTCTTTGGTACTTAAAATTTTTTAAAAAGTAAGAATTTTTACTTAAAAATTTCAAAGTACATTTGGAATTTAGCCAAGATGAGCCTTGGGTTCCATGTGCCAAATAAGTTGCTTCTAAAAATTATGATATCCCATTTTCTCTTTTTCATTTTACAATCTTATGCATTGCCAAAACAAGTCAATTTATCCATATTGCCTCTTTGGGTGGCAGCTTTGTTTGTCTTAGATCCTGTACTCAGTTCTCTATATAGATGCTTTTAGCTCTGACAACAGCTTTCAGACTTTGTTTCATTTTGTACTTTACTTGTTCACACTGCAACACTCCAATACAATGAAATTTGTATAAGTGCCCAGATTTGCTCAACCACTAAAAATAAAAACGTTACCATTTATAAGGGTTATCAAATAATTTTAACACAAGACAGACTCTTCCCATTCTTCTGCCTTTTTGAAAAAGACAACCATGACTTGGTATTTGGGAATGAATTTCTTAAATTCCAGTCACAAAGTATATTACTACTCTTCAACATACCGTAATTTAAGTATTTTGAAGATCACACTTTGTCAAAGGGTAATAAGGCATCAAATGTCTTCACATTCCAGTATATAAGGGAAGGATTACTGAAGAAGATTCAGAAGAAAATATCAACCTTCCCTTCCCAGATGCACAAGAGATTCTGAAGATCTGAAGGCTCACACATGTAATAGGGCATCTCAGAATGAACATCACATACAGCTCCACAACATATGTTGACGTGAACTAAAAATGCAAAACTTACTCCTTTAGACAAGGCTGGCCCACATACTTTTAAGAAAATTAAGAAATTCTTAATTTTCTTAAATTAAGAATTTCTGAATTCTTGAAGACTTGAACACTCTTCACCTGGACTCAAACAAACATGATATGCTCACATAACTGAAAGGCTAAACAAGATGATTTGTGTCCCTTTGTGCCCATTCCACAGATGGGATTTCCCTGGCAGCAAAACCAACACAAGATCTTGACCAAATTTCCACAAGTGATATGAAAGCCCAGTGAATGAAACAAACACAATTTAAGGCACCTGGCAAGAATCATGTGAAACAAATGTAAGAATTCAAGTACAAGAGCTCAAGTAGCAATTTTGTTCTGCTTAATTTACTTAACATGTAAAGCTTCTATTTAAAAGGTCACACAAAGGAAATAAACATGTGCATCACTCAGGTGTATATCTGCAATCTGACCTTTAAAAAAACTCTGTGTATATTACCAACTGCATCATCAAATTTACTTTCAGGAATAAAATTCTTGTTCGGATTTTATTTCTTGCCTTTTAAAAGAAAAACCAAGTAAAGAATACATCTGAAGCCACTTCCTTCTACACCTTAAAGTTTACTGATGAATTCTTAAACATCAGACCAGAACTTGGCCTGACTAAGACATATTCTTAACTAATTATCAAGAAACTAGAACATTGTATATACTTCAGTCTCTAAAATCTCTTTACTTTTTATTCTCCTAAAGGACTCAGAGTAATCATTATTTTAATATTGAGTGTATTATGGGACAAACAAGAGAAAATTTTTAAAAAATCCTACAAAATATTACACTAAAAAGAGCACAAATAACAGAGTAAGAAGAGCACAGCAAAACAATCAATACCTGCTTTTATTAAAAAAGGTCCAATGTGAACAAGAACTTCACACATGGTGGAACCTCTTAAGACCTGTGAAGCCTCTAAGTCATCCGAGGATTAATTAGGTTTTCAAGAAGTCTAAAAATCTAATGCACCCTATTCCTACAGAATTTCAATTGAATATGGATTCTTAACTCTTTCACTGTAAAATCAGAGCCTAGCAGTTTATAAGGGAGTGCAAAAATACAGATGAAACTAAGCCACTTCACTGTATTTTCTATTAAGAATGAAATGAAGTACAGTTGAAATCAAAATTCTATACTTGCTGTACTTGATCTAATCCTGAGTAATGCCATCTATAATGCTACTTACAGAGAAGTAATAGAAGAATCTGCTGTGGTGCCTATATTGATCTACTGTTGTACTGAACATTTTTTCTGTTGAGAGTCAATTACATCTCCTCCACACCCACACCTCTCATTCTAACACAAAGTTTACGACTTCTTTTTATATCACAGAAAATTTTCTGCTAAACAGAAAATATAGAAATTATAAAAGGGAACATCTGTATTTTAAAAAGATCCATCAGTCTTAACATTAGCCTAAGAAAAATACTGACTAGAGTTACAACAGTGTCATTATAATGTGTATACCATCTTTCACACAAGAAAATCCACTCAAAGCCTTTTTTAAAATAGATCCAAAATTAGAAGTCTGTAACTGCTGCAATCTTAAGGCTGTTAAGCTTCCAGACCACAGGCAGTTCATAGCAGGGCTGATTACCTCAATCACAGCACCTTGCTAACAGCAGGTTAGCAAGCCCAAACTGAATCTAAAGCACATCAAGCAACTAAAAACACAGGCAAAAGTACTTGATCCTCAAAGCATTGAATATACTAACATAAAAAGAATGGGTAACTTACAGAAGTTAATGAGTTAACTAAAACCTTATAACACATGTTTCCACAAATAGCATCTATTTCAACCAAAAAAAAATGCATAGAAAGTCCCAAAATCAACTTCATGAACACTCCTAAATGATAGAATACTGTCTGAAGTTAGTGATTGCAAATATGGTTACAGCACCAAAATGTTATTGGGGGGAGAAGACAACATGCTATTGAGGAGAGGTAAAGGGAAAAAAGAGCTAACTGCTCTAGGGCAGTTTTTACCAGCTTTTCCTTTGTCCCTGCATGTTGTCAGCGTCAATGGAAAGAAAATTTTCTCTGTAGGATTTATTTTGTTTTCTTTTCAAAGTAACTGAAGTAATTCAAAGCCACCAACAGCTTGAAGAAGAATGAACCACCTGTAGAGGTCAGCATTCTAAAAATGTATCAGTAAAAATGTAACAAATTGTCAAATTCTCTGTTTAGGAGAAACTTGATATTATGTGTGTTGAATAATGATAATCCAATGCATCTACACACATGCATGTATCCTCCATCCTTTTAGACAAATAGCACGGAAATAATTTTGCTCTGATTAATAGAATGTGGAAGAAGATGAAAACAAAATTCCTGAACTGGTTCATCACAGAAGTAACTCTTGAATAAAACCAGTTTCCTAAGGCAGAATAGAGTCACCACTGTGATTAAATATTTCATTAATTTAATATCAAGAATTTTTACAGAGAATTAAATAGGAAAATACATACATAGATGGCATAGTCAACTTTTAAATTTACATTAAAAGATTTCCATAGTATATCAAATGGCAAAATTCCTCCCCAGAGCGAAGAGTTTTGCTCAGCTTATATCACAAAATGAATGTGGTATACTAAAGGGTCTTTCTGAAAGACTGAGAAATACGTGTTCAAACAGTTCAAAAATTTTAAATACTGTACAACAACTCAAATATCTTTTACTAGATCATGAAAATACGTTAGATATAAAAAAAACCCTGTTTTATTATTATGCCATAAGGTGAAAAGAATCATAAGAATTCTGATCATCGCACACTTTCCTCTGAGTGTGTGGCAAGATAACACGTTTCATCTAAATTTCCTGTTGATTTCAGCAGGAAAGCAGGAAAAAAAAACACCTGCTAAAGAAAATCTCTCATTTGTTTATTTTGGTTGCATATAATTCTTCTGTATTGTCCCAGGCATTTCAGGTGAGGTTGCCCCCTGCATGAAGGGAGAAGCAACTTAACTTTGAGTTATAAAACTACAAAGGAAAGGCTCACAAAAAAAGTAGTCAGTCTTTTTCACAGGAAAAAAATTAAAATGTGTATTTTTATACATATACACACACATATGTAATGAGCCTCCAGCAATAAAACCAAGGCAATTCAAAGGAGTTTTCAAAAAACACTCAGACATCAACACCACGAAGGAAGAGAAGGTTCTCCTGCTTGAAATGGGTCAATATGAACAGAGAGGATTTAAACAAAATTGTGTTTCACTGTGGAGCACTAATATACTATTTTTTAAATACTTTAACCTCATTCTCTTATGTTTACCTACCATTTTATTTGGTCTTTAGTATATGCTACAGATGATTATTTTCTGATTGCCAATCCTTCCCTTTGGGAAATAGTTTTTGCCCAAGGTTCTCCAAGTTTCCATCCTTCTCAATACATTTCCAGTTCCAGTATTTGGCTCTGGCAGTGAATTGTACAAACAATCCCATCTCCAGACAATCACTGACGAGGCAGAGCCTGGCAGATATGGTCAGTGGCTGCATCTGACAAGGCCTCTGGATTTAGGAGCCTCCTTCTGACAAGTCACAGTCTTGGCTGTTCCCAACTTTTTGCATTCAAAACAAGGAATCCATCTTCTAATCCAGAACACTCATGTTATCCAAGTACGCAGACAAAGCAAGCAAAAAGGTCTTTGGATAACATGACCTCTGAGAAATCCTAACAGCAGAACTGCCTGCACCAAGGAGCTCTGCTCTCTTCAGCCTATTTAAGCAGCCTGAGTGTGAAGGAATTACTTGAGTGCATGACCAGAATATTAAATATCTCACACTGTCCAGATTCACAGTGAGCCTATCAAATAACAGAGTAACAAAGGACTTCAGAGCAAAACTTTTTTGATGACTACACACCATCAGTAGTACCAACAAGAGCAGCATCCACACACTTACATGCCCAGTTACACACTACTCTAAATTGTGTACCAGAATCTGGAGAAAACATAGCTGGCAAGCATGATTTCCCACTATCACTGCCAGAGCCACTGGATGCAGTGACGGACACTGTCCCCTTACAATTTCACCTAATTTTAAGAAGCACTCAAGTACTCAGGCATTTCTGAAAGCCTTAAGTGGATTAGCATTTATTAAAAAACTCACTTGAAATCCTGTCTTATAAAGTATGTCCTCTCTAAGTCTGCAAACAAAAGATACTTGGAGTCACTGTGCTAGAAACATTGCAAACCTCAAACAGAAGGTGTAACTTCCCTGTCAATAGATTTCCACTACATACCCACATCTGTAATATGTGATAGCAAAAGCAGACGAGAAAAAACAATGACATGGCTCCACAGCCAAGAAAGCAAATATATACCTATATATATATACACACTCAAACATGTATAAAAATATGTATTTCTAGAAGTTGCCTTTATGCATTCCAAATCAAGACATCAGGTTTAAACAAAAACACAAAACAAAAAAATTAAAAGAAAAAAATCTTTGGCATTTACACATCATCTTGAAAATGCAGAGGAAGGTATTTTTTCTACTGCTATTACTCAGCAAAAATTCACAAAAATGAGGCAGACAGTTTCAGCAAATTTTATGTCCCTGGTGGCAAATTTGCAGCAAACCACGGGGCCTCACCTCCAAAGTCACTTAGTTTAAAAATCACTAATTTCTCCAAAAATACTCTGAATTCCAGCAAAGTCCCAACAGGGAGTCAAACAGGCTGGGAGGGAGGGTAAATAAGTGAAGGACAAGGAAAAAGAAGAGACATACATAAACAAAATGAAAACATTTGAAAAGCATCAAGGAAAGTATTTCCTAATAACCAACACATGTGTTGTCCCTTGTCCCTCCTAGCCGGCTGGGGCTCCCTGGGCACTGCCAGCTGCAGCTGTGGAACCAGCAGGGAGCTGCTGCTCCAGCTCAGGCCTTCTTCCCACCTGCAGCACGGCAAAGGCAGACTCCTTGTGCTCACCTAAGCAAGGATACATTTTCTGGATGACAAAAAGGTAAGGCAATCTGCATTACTACCTCAAATACATCTGGTTTTAAAAATAAATAAAATAACATTTAAAAAACTCAAATACAAAAGCCCACACACAACCTATTGCCTACATTTTAATCAAGAACAGAAAGAAAAGAAAATGAGAGCAGATATTACTTGGCTAGATTTAAAGGAAAGAACAATCCTTTTCAATAGCAGGCTCCATTTCTCAACATGACTATGTTCCAAAAGATTAGATAACAGTATCAGGCAACATCTGACTATTAATGACACAACCTCACAGAACGGAGAAAAGTATTTAAGCATATATTGACTTTGTAAGATTTAAGATACCAGCACACAAACAGCCCATCCTTTTCTAACACATTAACATATTGATACTAAATGCTTGGATTAATGGATTATAAAGGAGTAATACCATAAATTAATTCTGATACATCTTATTTCAACCGGCAAATATATACCTAGGAAGAAAAGAAAAAAAAAAAAAAAAAAAGGAAAAAGAAGAGATCAGCATTCCAGAAGTATCCCCAGGGGAAAGCAGCAGCCGATCATGGCACACATTACCTCTGCCCCTGGTTCATCCATCTGCTGCACCTCAAGGAATGCCACAGGGGAAGCAAACATGTGGAGCACAGCTAATAACAGCAATTCTGTCCATATTAGAAACTAATTATCACCCTTTCCTATCAGGATCAGTGCTTCCAGAATTATAAGCAATTTACCCTACTAAATGCAGTCTAGAATTTAACACTCAATAACTCAGTAGCTTATTTTAAAAAAAAAAAGCCAATTTGGACTTAGATATAATATAAATTACATTCCTTTTCCTCTCAACACTGCCCACTTTTGTGCATCTGAAGATTTAAATTTTTGTTGTTCTCTTTCTTAGTGAAGGGGTGAAAGGAAAAAAACCTCTGCTTAAACACAATTCTGTGCATTTAACTCTCAGCTCAAAACTTCACAATTGCTGTGATTAAGTCTATGTAAATCTAACAAAGAAGGCAAACATTGAGTTTGTGTTGTATTAGCCATCTTCTGGAAATAACAGCACGAAATCTCATTGCTCCCTACCAAATATATTACTTTTCATTAAATACACAGACCATAAAACTACAAAACGAGATTAAAAAGCTGTGAATAGCATTTTTATGTATTGACCTCGCAAATAGAAAATGAGAGTTTCTCCTTGGTCTGTTGTCATTCTACCAAACTAAAAATTAAGAACCTGGAGGACTGAGATCCCTCAGCATTAGGTTGGTCTGTAAGAACCTAATTATTTATTTTGAAATGACCAAGTAAACATTTTGTTTAAATTTTTGTTTTAATTTGTTTTGTTTTAATTAACACCACCTATTTGAGACACTACTTCTGCACATTTTGTAGAATAATCCAAATAACTGAGAAACAGTGAACACCAAGGAAAATCATATTATGAGTGAGTGCAAAGACCAGAATAAAGAGCATCAGATATGGATCAAAACAGTGCTTTTCCCACAGGAATCTCAATTTCTCTTTGTTTTCTATTAATCCATTCCTCAAGCCAAGTACTTCTCTAGCTCTGACCCAAGTTTTGTCTCACAGCCTACCAAGACCAAATCATCCTCTTCCAAATTCCTGCAAAGCCGTCCTGCTTAGCCAGCAGGTGCCACTTTTTTGAGAAAGAGAAGGTCAACATTCCCCTAAGGATTTGAGCAAAATGCCTCCTCGAGCTAGCAGTCTGGCATTGGTGCTTGGGTCTGCTCCCTTGAGACTGCACATGCTGGCTCTGAGCCTTGAGGTAGCAATGTCAAGAAGTGTTAAGGATTTACAGAGAAGTCTCACGGATTTCAGTGAAAAGCATTCTAATGGAAATCACTCAACTACATGGTTTGCACCTCTGAAGAACATACATTGATATTGTGCTTAAAACATTTTTAGACGGAAATAAAACATTCCCCAAAATATTTGACTCAAAAGTAAATAGAATTTAGTGCCAAATGCTAAAGAACTGTAATAACAAAGCAGAGCTACTGCTTTTTTTAGCAACAGACAAATGTAATACCAGTATACATTCATAGTACTTATAAAGCTTTTTTTTTTCTAAATTGGGAATAGCCAAGGCTGTATTTATGATCAACTGTATCCTTCAGTATGAAGGGATACAAAGCACAAACCTAATGCAAAACATCAGCAACTTGGCTTAATAAGATTACAGTACAGTAAAGGGTGCTCATAAGCATTTTCTATAAATGAAATGTAAAGCCTGATGACTACATACGAGCCGGAAGACCAACCTAAGCTTGTAATGAAGGTATTGTGACAAAGCTTAGTATCTAAAACACCAACAGGATGGGGTATTTTTGATGTGGTTGAAAATTTCACACTGATTATAAAGCAGCCATGTTCCAGTGGCTAGTTTTAGGGTAGTAGTGTTCTAGTTTCTGTCATCCAGGTAACAGTTACAAGGCAGATAATACTGAGTCTACCTAGTATATTATTCCTTCCTGCAAATCTCACTTCTCAAAATAAAAGTATATTTACAGTAATGGCACATGGTTGGAAAATTTCAACCACTTATCCAACACCCTTAAAGAAAACAGTAAAACTGTATATACATTTTACTCAGTACACAACAGTTTCTTTTTCAAATGCAGAGAAAAAGGGATATTATGATCTTCTGTGAGAAAAGCAAGCTGGCAGACTGAATAAGTATGAAGAACTATAACCATTAATTCACTAAGTAAAAATAGGCAGGAAATCAAAACCCATCACCACCCCTGCTCTACAAACACATCTGCCCTCTACTAGTACACAGAAATAAGTAATTCAGTGAATCAAATAGCATCAGGCAAACTTGGTTTTGTTTCCTCATCTTTGCAGTTTTGAGCATGCTTAACCCCATGTCCATCACACACAGACACAGCTATTCTTGTATCATCTGTATGCCTTCAGAAAACACTCCTACAGTCCTAGACCAGTAATGACAGAAATTTGCCTAAACAGCTTTGCTAACAGCAACGATAAATAGCATATAAACTGTTCTACCAACATCCTACTCACCTCATCACCCTTACTAGATTCAGAAACTAAATTTGCATTAAAATAACTGTACAATGGTACTTCAGTATTCGATAAACCATGTTCCTTAGTATGTCACCATGAGCTATTCCCAGGATTACGGGAAAAAAACATTGAAGTATAAAACATAGAAGTCAGCATCCTTTAATTTCATACCTCGTTGTCTGTCCAATCCAAGCCTCAGTTAAGTCAATACCAGTCACGGTTTTTGTTTCTTTATAAAATTCCATTTTATTTCTAAGAGTTACCAGGAGCTCATTGTGCATGCACAATGCATAGAGTGTGCTGAGGAGGAAGAACTAAAATAAGGATTCTCTTACACAAGGCAGTCACCCATTCTTTCCATCATTTACTAAAAATAATTTTTAAAAAAATCCCTTCTGTTAACTGAAGCACCTAAAAGTTTTTTTTCTGTTTGTTACAAAGAAAACTCAATTCTGAAAAAATATATATTAATTATTTGAATTTGAATCAAAATACCTGCAAGCCTTTGAGTAGATATAAGCCTACAGCCACGTGTCTATTTCTAATAATCCTCACAAAGCAGAGTTTTAAGTACAGCTCCTTTCTGAAAGAGGATTTTTTTCCTTAAAAACTAACTTGGTTACAAGCCACAATATAAAACCAAAAGACAAGCATCTTAATCAATTTGCCACTCCTAAAGAATACAGATTTAATTAACAGACATCCAAATACATGCAGTTGAATCAGAAGATGTGTAAGAAAAAAGGAGGGGTTGTTGCTGTTGCTTTTTAATAATATGAAGCAACTGGCCACCTGTCAGTACCTGCACTGTCAGCACTGGCAATAGGAAAGGGAATTCATGGCCACAGAGATGCAGGCACATTCAGCAAGTTTCTACTTTTCAATATCTACGCTAACCAAGGCACTTCCTTCACTGCAGTGCACCCTGTGCTACCATGACATTTACTTCAAAAGTTTTCCATTCTCAGCTCCAGACACATATTGCAGGAAATATTTTTTAGGGATGTGCAATATCATCAAATTTTATTTGAAACAAAGGAGCATATAACCCTTCTTAGGACTACTTTCTCTAACTCTAATACTAAGGCGAACAAGAGGAAAGTGCTAAGATAAGTCACCAAAACCCCCAAGGAGAAAGTCAAATTAGAAAAGCTAAATACAAAAAGGCCAAAATGTGTGAGAACAGGAATACTTTAACAGTCATAGGAAAACAGAGCTCAGCCTGAAATAGTGAGTAAGAGGCATATTGAGAAGAGTGTACTCAAGCACAGAGCCAGCTCTCTCCTCTGCAAGGTATTTCCAGTATCAGGCTACATTCACATCCAGAAACCAACAGAGATTTACAAGCTATGAAAGCATACCTGTTTTGGACTTCTACTTCCCCGCAAATAATCTTGTAAAGGAGTGAATAACTACTTAACAAACACAAAAAGGTCAGAGACAACTTCCAAATGACTGGCATTGCCCCAAGCTATTACAACAGAGCTAGGGACAGGCAGATAACAGATTCTGAACCTAACTTCCCACACCCCAGAAGACCTTAGCACCCTGGTTGAGCTCTTTCCCTCCAAACAGACAAACCCTAACAGCCTCGTTCTGCTCTCCAGCACAGCCTGGCAGTAAGCACAGAATGAATTTCACTGCAGAACATAAACCACAACCAAACCCCACCACATGTGCAAGTGCTGGCTGTATGCACAAATGGCTCCCAGCCAGCTTGACTCCTATCACTCACAGGCAGGAAGAAAACCAGACAGGCCACTTAAGCAAAGGCTTGTTCACTGTGGGACAGCAACAGAAGATTTATTTGCACAATTGGAGCCATTATGCCAATAACTTCTGTTCACTGACACCCTTTACAGAAATCCTAAAAGGGAAAAGTTACAGCACAGAGATAACTAAAATTCACAACAATAGTCCCAAAATGTCTGAGGCTATGTGAATTTATACACAAAGTGAAAAGTAAAAACTACCAGCATGAAAGTGGCTTCAATGGAACAGGATTATTAAGCCAGCATCCAAACTACATTTCAATAGTAAAATACTGACATAATAAATGTAATGACATAACTTTATTATATCAGGTATAAAATACTTAGTTTTGCAGAAACTTTACAGTATCAATATTTCCTCTGCAGTCTCTACAGGAGTCAAATCAACTCCCCCAAGTAAAGCAGGTATATAAGTGCTTGACTTACAACACAGCTAATATCACTGACATGTTCACTGATCCAAAGCTACATCTTTAACTGAACTGAGAGAAATGCAAATTATCTAAAATCTGGGAAAACTAACGAAGAAAGTACTAACTGAATATACTCCGTCAATTCCTCAGTCAAAGAAAAATGTATTCTAGTGCTTTTTTTCACAGAATCACAGAATATTCTGAGTTGGAAGAGACCCAAAAGGATTATCAAGCCCAACTCCTAAGTGCATGGCTGTATGGGAATCAAACATGCATTATTAGCACCATGTTCATTATTATTGCTGCTACAGAACACAACATGGAATTTCACACGTGTAAGAATGCTTTACATTAAGTTGGTTCTCAGCTTTGTTTTTTTTAAAGGAAAACAGAAAATGCATAAAGGAAACCAACAAAGGCACAGTCTTCATAAAAGAGCTACAGATATCAAAATTCCATTTCATCATAATGGTGGCCTGTATTTCCAAAGAAGTTATCAGACTGCTGAGAAATTAAGTCCTTCCCTGTAGTCCTAAATTTTATCTGAATAGGATCAACAAGCTTACTATGAAGAAATAATATAATTCTCAATAGTATCATTCCAGATACATGCCAATTAGTCCTATATATTGTATACTTCAAAGATCATTTCCAAAAGGATTGGAAACAAAAAATATCTTCTTTTTAATCTGTCTGAATTCAAACTTAATCCATCATGAGGTTTCAGAGGAAAAAGCAGGCTAAAAACAACTCAAAAGCCTACTCCCAGCCCCATGGGAATGCAAAGTCTCAAAACACTAAATCTGTCATTGATTCAGGGGTGATTGCAGACACTGCCTCCCACCAACATTTTCAGTTGTACATTTCCAGAAATGTGTGTGAGAAGAAACTTTAAGACAAGTGATTTTTAAAAGGAAAAATATTTGAAACTGTTCAAAGGTGATTACGACAATCTTGAGGCATTCTTAAAGAATATCCTTACAGTAAAAGTGAATCAAACTGTACTCCAGAACACAGTCACTACTCTTAATATTTATGTCCACACACTTTCTCTTTCTCTGCCCACTTTCTTTTCTTGTTCAAGACCTCTACATTAACAAAAAACAAACAAACAAACAAACAAAAGAAACAAAAAAACAAAACAAACAAAAACAAACAAACAAACAAACAACCACATTAAAATCACACCACCGGGAACAGTAATGAAAGAGAAAGTTACCAAATCACCCCGTTTTGGGCATTTTGTCCAACAAGAGATGTTAGAAAGCCTAACTGGAAAACACAACACAGAATACAGCATTCAGGACTGGCATTCCTTTGGTTCAGACTGTACAAATGCCAGCAGGAATCACACACACCTAGAAGCAGCTAAATGTATTATCCACATGGACAAAACTAAGCTTAGGATAATGCAAATGACCAAGTAAAATTTAAAAATTAATAAACTTCAGCTGAACATCCAAATTCAAATCTACCCCAAGTAAAACAAGTTTACTGTTTTCCTTGCTACCCAATGGCAATTACATTAGCAAAGTTTTATCGATGCCTTTAATACTTACTAGTAGAAGCAGCACCTAACAAACTATAAAAAAAAAGCTATAAAAAAGCTATAAAACTCAGTAATTCTTTTACACCTCCTCTCTATTTTTGCCTTAGAATTGAAAATTAAGGTTTTTTTTTAAATAAGTAATTAGAAATCAGGAAGTACTTACATCAAGTCCAGAAGAAAGACATCCTCAACTACCTTAACCAGCAACAAAATCTGGTAATGGACAAAAGTAATCACATGGGAGTGGATGTGGCCATCTGCATGAAGAACCTGAGAGCACAGTACTTCTTTATTTCCCAGCTTCAAAGGCACTCCTCTTTACAAATGCTGATGCTCTTAAGATTTGTTTTAAGTTTTTGGATAACACAATCATACTAAAATAAACACAAAAGTTGCCTTCATATTCTGTTTCATTACCACTTAAAGACATATATTCTTCAAAAATAAGTAGGAGGGAAAAACCTATCTACAATAATAAAACAGTCAGGGATCAAATGCATATTTTGCACATTAACCAGAAATTAAAAGATAAGAATCTCCAAAGTTTCTTGCACATCAGGCACAAAGCAAATAGCAATAGGTGTTGGTCCCACACCAACAGTTTCAATCAGATAATATTATGGCCTTCCCTGCATAACATCTCTACTTCCTGACTTCCCCAGCTTTCTGTGTCTCCCTAAATACTTGCTTCAGTGTGAATATCCTACTTCTCATAAAAGCCACTGTGAAGTTTAAAAATAAGTACCTCAAGTCTCTTTAATCACAAAGAGATGGGAAACAAGACATGAATTACCAAAACAACACAAAAAAAACCCAAAAAAACCCACCAAACTCACAATAAGTATTATATTCAGAAGCTGCTGAAATGTAATCTCTAAATTGGGGTCAACAGTTAGTTCACTTTCCTAAAGAAATTTTTAATCCTTTAAATTCATTCGCGCTCTCTCCCCTTCCAGTGTTTTCTAAAATATCGTTCCCATTAGCTATAACAGAAACTCCATTTAAAATAAAAAGAAGGTATAACAAAGCTACAATATTTGGATCACTTGCTTTTATCCCAATCTGGTTGATTTTCACGTAAAGCAGCTTTTTTTCCCCCCCAAAAGCTAGAACCAAATATTAAACAAGAGTCACAACAGGCTAGTTTGGCAAAATATGGTAGCTGGATTTTAAGTTTCAAAGAACTGTTTGAGGGCCAAGACACTGTTTTTCTCTTAAATAATATTTACTTACAAAATAGGTTTCACGAATTAAATGGAACTGAGACCAAAGCACACTGTTAATATGTGAAGTATTTGTTTTCAAAATATCTGTAGTGCTTGAAGTCTTCCCCTTTGACATTATTTACCCATCAGAAGTTCTTAAACTTACCCTCAATACCAGAATTACAATATAAAAATCATCTACTTCACAAAAGGCTCCATTGAATGATATTCAACCATTTTTATGACAGAAGAAGGAAACATGTTAAAAAGCACTTCAGGGAAAGTAGAAATTATTGTATCGAAACTAAGTTCTTCATGATCATTAGGTTAAATCAAATTTGTTTCCTAACTTTAAGACACATTCTGTTGTAGCACCATTAGCTTTTCCATTGCTGTTAGAGCACAGGTTCTGTCTACAACAACCCAAAGGATATTTTTAAGTACTCAGAATACAGATACAGCAGCAAGTGCAGCCACATCTCGTTTCAGTCAGAGTAGGTTTTGTCAAAAAACCCACTTGATTACTGAATCTTTTTAGACGACTTGTTACCATATCCATGATTATTAGATCATGGCCATAGGCTAGACACTGGTACATATATCCAGCTGTCAAAGCGAATTTAATCCATTAAATACAACGGATAGCTATGGACAGGGTTGTTTTCTGTTAATGTATCAGGAAACCTTTTTAGACTAGAAATTTTCTTCCTTTAAGAGATTTAGGCAAATGTATCTGTGTTTTCTCATTTGGATAAGATTCAAATAAAATTTACAGAAATGAGATGCATATGTAATCTGTGAAGGTGCGCTGAAACAGTTTCTATAATGCTGATACGAGTCCCAGACTGAAATTTGCATTTCCACGTTTTAAAATAACAGAGTCTACATTTAAGAAGCTGTATAGTAGACACAGCCACAACTGAATTGAAGAAAAACCCCAAGACTCCATCAACATAAGTAAAAGACTGAATTAAGCAAGCAGAGACATCAAACTAAATACAAAAGTAGGGAGTGAATACTGACACTGAAAACAGTGCATGCTAATTTAACCCTGCTTAGGTCATATGAGGTTATTGATATTAACCCATTCCAAGATCATTTACATGAACTGAGCAAGTTCAAAAATACTTCTTGTCTGTTCTACAGTGTAAACACTACCCCTCATTTTAGAGCTGAGGAAATCAGAAAATAGAAAAGGAAAAAATAAAGGCAGTTCCTCAATGATGTAGCAAAACAGGAACAGAAATTTTGCCTCTTTGCTATGTCCTTTAAAACTCAAGCATATCTTCTCTTCACTATGCAATGATACAATCTTGACAAAGCTTTTTTAATGGAGATTAAAAGCCTGCCTTAACTTTTTACAAAATTTTGCAATTTTACAAAAATAATGGCGCTAAGTAGAAAGTGACTAATAATATTCCTAGGAATTTGCTATTCCTGGTGATTTTTTACATATGAATTAAGAGTCAATCAGATAATAAAAATCACATTTCAAGAATTATGTATTTTGTTCATTATTCAGTATTCCATGTTCCTATAATTTAACAGATCCAATAAAAAACAACACAAAATTATAAAACTACAGACCATTGAAAAGCATTTAATATTTCAATATGGGAGTTGGTTATATGAATTAAATGATCTGTGCCTTTTATTTAAGGATTAGTCATACAATTATTGTAAAACATACATAAAATTATTTCAGAATTAGAATTTAAAAAGATAAATACCTAACTTCTCATACTAAACTCATTTAAAATGCTATCTTTGTTAAGCCTGACAAAATCAGGCCAGTATTTATACACACTTACATATTCAGAACACAATGAGCTTATCTCAATGTATGTCAGTGACCCTACTGCCACAATCCCAAAAACAGTGCCTACTCAATCGGTACTGACTCAAAGGCTAAAAGGACACAAATAGAACATTTGTTGGAGCTGTGAAAGACCTTTTATTCCCAAACGTGACATGAGACCAACTGGCACAGCAGTCAGAGGATACTTGGGTTATTAATGCTATGTTCCTTCCCCAGGATAGCTGCAGAGCTTTAGGACACACGCCCGCTGAGGCAGCATGAAATTTGCTTAAAAGGGGAAAATAACAACAAGCAGACACCTTGCAGAGTCTGATTCCCTTACTGTCCTTGTGATCAGTGCTGACCTCTCCTTGGTAGAGGATCCGGTCCCCATGCCAAGGCCACTCACACCACAACTTGTCTATGCAGGTTAGGCCTACACATGTAGGAACTGTAAGTAACAAGTCCTGTCTGAACTGCTTAGAGCAGCAGCTCAGCAATGCTTCCCAAGGCCAAGGCAACCTGGAGCTATGATGCTTTCCTGCTCTGACAAAGGGGCAAGGGCAGGCAGCGACTGAAAAACAACACCCAAGCCAAGGATCTCTAGTATGGCACATGCACACATCTGCTGCAGCAGGCAGAAAGTTATTTTCAAGTACAAATCAAGTATTCATTATTTCATTCTTCTTTAATTTCATTTGGAAGGAGAAAAAAGAAGAATGAAGTGTTTGCTTAATTCTCACTTTTATCCAATTCAGAGAAAGTGATAGAGCTAAAGACCATGTTACATAAACAGATGTAAAGGATGGAGCAAGCTATGTGGATAACTTCAGAACTCATCTCATCTAGAGGCTCTTTCAGTAAAAAAGAAATACTTACACATGGAAGTCCTGTAAAAGAATATGCTGTACAGTGTTAACCACATTGTCTCCAAACTTTAAAAAAAAAAATCCAGTTTATTCTTTTTAGGTCTTCAGATTCATAATTTTTTTATCTTCTTAAATAAGCAAAAAAAAATTAATCATCCTGATAGCACATGTAGAAATGGATATTACGTCTGCATAGAGTCTCTGCTCTAAAAATTGTCTCTGATTTCCCACAATTCATCTTGATGAAAAACCTCACATATAAAAAAACCCCAAGAACTATATTACCTGATGTGATACAAGAAATTCAGAGCTTTTTCTTATTTTGAAAACAATTAACATTTGGTAACTACAGTCTGAGGAGGAAGTATTTATATACAAAAATATAGCTGAGTTTACTGAAAAAGGGATCCTATGTAAGGTGTGTTTTCCAAACAAATACAGAACTTTACCTCTAAGTGATTTTCCCTCATCAGTGTCAGATTTATAAATAATATGGTAGCAAGACAACCGTTTTACTTATAAAAACCAAAAACATGAATGAGAAAAGCATGATGAATTACGAAGTGTATTTTCCCAACTGTTTTGCACTACCCAAAATTATGGAGGAAATCCTCAAAAAATATTTCTTCCAGGTACAAAAAGGGACAAGTACTGTGGGAAACTCAGAAAGCGACACTTTTGCATTAAACACTGGTTAACTGTTAGAACTATTCAATCTCTAAGTGCATTCAAGCCAAGTATGTTAAATACACAAAAAGTTCTCAGAGTAAGATTTAAAAAAGTTGTAGCATTATGAACATTGGGTTCAACCAACCAAAGAAGCAAATAATGGAAAATCAAGGAAATCTCTGCTTCCCGCTCTTTTTACTCCAGCTATGTGCTAATACTGACAAGGTACTTTCAGATCAATGCACCAAGCACTTCAGGAGATGCAAGTGCTGTGCCAGGAATCCTGCCTTCAGAAGGACTTTCATTGCTATGGCAACAGCATGTTCTCCAGGATCCAATTCAGAGACAACCTGTGACACACTCATGAGAGATGGCCAAACTCCGCCGGAGTGCGCTCTGCAGCACAAGTGGCACTGTCACACACATGCCAGTTAGCACTTGCAGAAATGCAAGGTACAAAGAAGGAGGGTTTTATGATAGTTCACGAGGCACTTAGGTTCCCTGCTTATAAACTGCCGTATCTGGGAGAAAAAATACCATTCACCTTATTAAACAAATTTAGATTATTCAAAGGACAAAAGGTATATTATCATTAGCATAGAATACAAATTGCATTACACATCATCTCCTATATTCAGGTATTTAGCCCTTTTCTGATCCCAATTTACCCTAACATAATGAGGATAAAGGAAAGTGGAAGGGTTAGTACATTGCAAAGAAACAAATTATTGAAACTATTATTCAGTACTCAACAAGTATCTTGAAAGTGAGTTTAATGAATGTAACAGACACATGTGACCACAAACTCTGGTTTTACTACATCACTCTACCAAAAAAACCCCAAACAATCCCTTACAATGCTTCACCTTCTACCTAGAAATGTATTCACAAAAACACCCTTGACATCTTGAGATTTAATCACCAAACAAATGCCAAGTTTTACACATCCCTTATATATCACTCTTACACTTGTAAGAATTTGTACACTACTACACAGGGACCAGGCAGTAATTCAAGCCATTAAAAACCACCAGAAGGAAATATGAGTAATTTATCTATTTCTGCACTTTTATTACATTAGTTTTCAAAAACTGATGTAATAGTTACAGACAAAGCAACAGACAAAGCCCTGCCTAAGTTCATTCACCCCAGATGACCAGATCTATCTTTCCCATACACAATGAAGACCATAACATGGCTGCATTCTCTATGTTTCTGATTATGCCTAAAATAGTTCAGCCCCTTTTAAGATTCTTTCTGGTTGTACTGTACAGCACTTCCATCCAGAAGGCCTGGTAAGACCTGGGTGTATGTGCTGGAGAAGATATGTTCTTGCATTCTTTAAAGCCTCTCTCTTTTTCCTTTTGAAGTATCAGGCATTATCTAACTTGCTTTGCAAGTAGTAATATTGCATATTGCTTAAAAAAAATTGCAAATAAATGAATAAAATTAACAGCTGAAAGAGAAAGAAATATGGGGGGTTTAGTTTGTGTTTTATTGGGGTTTGCATTTTTGAGAGGTTCTTTAGGCTTTTGTATTGGGTTTTTTGGTTTGTATCTTTTCATATTGTTGTTTTGGTTTTGTTTGGGTGTTTTTGGGGGAGTTTTTTAGTTGAGGAGCTTTTAAATTCAACATCTTACAAATATTCTCAAGTATCTAATTCAGATGTTCCTGTCATAAGTAGTATTGACAAAGTTTATGCTCCTTTTTTGTGTGTGTGCTTATTACTGTCCTCTGGCATGGGAATACGATATCAGAGATATTTTCAAGGTCACCAAAATAAAAGTATAACACAGAGCAGAGAACACATGCCAGACATGACATGCATTCAATACACTAATTGGCAGAAACGTGCATTTGTTTTATAAAATCCAGCTAAGGGAAAGATTTTCACATTACCATTCCATTCAACCCCCTTGCATCACAAGCACTAATCTTGCAAAGACATACTACAAAATACAGCCATTTGAGCTCTACAGTAGTAAGCACCAGACATCATTTTTAGAAATACACAAAAGCTTTTCATTACTCCAAAACTCGGTCATCTTCATTAAATCACCATCTCTTCATAAAAGCCTTGGCTTCATTTAGCATTCAGGAAGATGAAAGAGCAGCTACCCTCCTTATGGATTACTTCTCTATTACAAGAGAATACTTTACACGTCAAAAGCAAACAGTAAAGGATTAAATGATACTGTAGTTTCTGCTCTTATTTATTTGCAATGGGCAGCGAATAGAATTGCAAAGAAACAATCAGTGATTATTTTAAGCTGTGTTCTTTTGCAAGGATTATGACTCATGAAGCCACTGCATAAACTGGAACAGGATAGGTGTCGCATTGGAAATGGTCAAAACACCACAATATGAAAAAATGTTTGTCCTACAAGCAAAGCTGTCTGATTTAATCATTTCATAGGGTAACCACAATAGCTCTTGGGATAACACCAAGACAACAGTATCTTGCATTCAAGCAAACAAAAATTAAAATATACACACTGAATTCTATTCTCCTACACAAGACTAAAAATACCTCTGGACTTTTTGTTGATACTGAATTAAGGGTAAAATACATTTTAAACTCCATTTAATACACAGAACATGCACAATTATGGTCTAATATTCATTTGCATTTTACCTGCAAAATGTACACAACTACAAATAGCCAAACTTGGATTTTTATTAACTAGGTATGTTTTTCTAACAATTAGTTCAGTCTACTCATCTTTATATTTAAAAAGGAGGAAAAGAATACACCATTTAAAATATAACTTCCACAAAATATGGCTCAGAGCACACTTCAACATGAAACTCCAGCCTAGCCTAACAGAACTTTTGCTGTGTTACCACTGCTTCAGCAACAGCAAAGATCTCTTCCAGAGACAAGCTAAACACAAAATGTATCCTACAGTTTTATTCATGAAAAATGAAGTAGAAAGCAAGTGGTTCAACTTCTTACTCGAAGTCCTTAACTAACAACCTGATCGAGACATGGAGACACCACCATCTCTGTAACTACAACTGGCACAGAAAACAGCCAACAAAATCTGCTACCAAAACAAAACAACTTGAAAAGTGTAACAAATACCCCACATGCTTACAAAAAACAATATAGGCAACCTCTGTAGAAGATCAGCATCAAGAAATCCACTGCAATTAACGAAAGTTACTTCAGGAAAAAAAAATAAATACAAAATTGTCAAATCTATGTAAAAAAAAAAATCTCAAACCATCTATTTCCCACTTAGCAATAAATTGTTATCATAACAAAAATGTACACTTTTAAACCATCTTTTAAAAGCAATCCCATAGCTCTGATATGCGAGTGTACAACTTGTCTGTCCAAGATAAACTTTACTTAGTTTTATGCAAAGTTTTTACTACCATTCACAGAGAGTATATGTCAGGGCTGCAAAGGAAACACTTTTAGTCAAGTATTTTTCACCCCCTCCATTCCAAACGCTACTTGAACACACCAGTAACAATTATTTTGGTGTGGTCAAGCAAGATTTTTCTGCATTACACTGGTAAGAACATGATGTTTATGCATTTTAAAGCAATTTCAGCCCTTTACTTAAAAAAAAAAAAACAAAAAAGAAAACACATCTCTAGTATACAAGAACCTAACAAAGTCCTGAAGATTGATTGGGTACTTTTTAGCCTGATTATCCTCTGAAAACAGTGAGATATTATAAATATAACAAAAGCTACTCTTTCTGATCATTCTTGGTATTCAGTTAACATCTTCACCAAAGAAGTACGTCCTTTATGTTTTTGAATGTTGTGTTTACAAAAACAGTTTTGTTTTACAGATGAAAAAACAAGGCATTCATTCAAGACGTTAAAAAAAATTATCATTATCTCATCTTAGACTCATAATAGAAAAAAATAAAAAACAAACAACTTTACCCCTACAACCACTAGTAAATAATGCATTGTAGTATTTAAAAAGTCCATCAAGCACCACAACGTACCTCCAAATCATCAGGTTGAGGTATACAATAGAACTGAGGACCTCTAAATATTCAAATTATTGTAAAATAATTAAAAAGCAAAGAAAATCCACAAAAGGCAGGAGTGGCCATTACAGTTTAATACAGGAAAAAAAACCCTCAGATATTAAGAGATAAAATTCCTATCCTTAGAATGATGGTTTTTAGCCGAACCAGTATTTTCCCCCCTTTTCATATAATGTTTAATAACCAAAAGTGATGAAGGTGAATACACTATTTAAAATTAGTTACGCATATTCAGTAACAATCTCCAAGTAATTCATATGCAAAAGAAAATACTGCCTCTGCTAATTTCTATCTTTATTTGAAATCTAGTGACCTCGTCACAGGAGAACATACAAAACCAAACAAGTTTTGTTATACATTTCTGAAGAAGTGCTAACACATTGAACTAGATAATGGCTGTAAGAAAGGTTTTCAGAGAAGATACTTTATTTCATGAGGTCATTTACTGAAACTGAGTTTTCAAGTATGAAAATTAGCATTTATTTTTAAGTAAATTTAAGATATAAGACTTACTATATTCCCATCATTTACATCTGGCTCTGTGAGTACTTTAATAAATTTTATGTGACTTTGAAAGTGCTATTTCCCTGAAAACATAAACCTTCCACAGCAGACTAACAGAAAGAACTGTATCTCCATGGTCAAGAGAGGTCAGTTCAAGAAGCCTAGCAAACTATCTCAGTTTATGTGCAGTTTCCCATTTTAGAAACAATCTCCACAAACTTCAGGCTTACTAAGTGGTATTATATTATATTACTGCCTTAAATAGCCTTCTCTTCATAAATTCACACAATGTTCAACCATGAAAAAATTACACTCTATCTTTAGCAATTTCAGGAAAATACAGTTTACCAAATTAATAGTAGAGTATAGGGTAGATTAACATAAACTCATATAATGGTATCTGCAGGCTCAGCTAGGATAAAGTAGATTTACCTGAGACAAACAGCTGTCACAGCAACTTGACAGCAAAACAACTAAGGGGTTAAATCCTCTTTGTGTGACAGCTGGAAAGAAGTGAGGGGAAGGGGAACTTTGGCAAGCATGTATGAATGATAAGCTTTTAACATGAAATTCCTTTGCTAAAGATCAAAACGAGACCATAAACAAATAAACCCAAAAAAAGCTGAAACTTAGCAAAAGCTGCAGACATAAGTTTTACAGGGAGAGATTACAAGCTCAGCTGACATGAAAGGACATATAAATACATAAGAATCCCATTCATACTTCTCTTTCTCCTCTCTACCCAAACCTTTAGTCCTCACATTTACATTTCTATCAAATCTGCTCTCTGGAAAAATACAAAATTTCAAATCATATTTCTTTCACATGCCATTAAGACCACTCTCCAAAGCATCTGAATACTCTTCACCACTTACAGTAGATCAGAAAATTTGGCAGAACACAGAGTTACTGGCTGAGGAGAGGCTGATGGTGGAAGGTACCCTATCCCAGGTAGATCCACATCAGGAAAGGACAAGGCACTACTGCAATCCTACATCTTCTGAAGCCATCCAGAAATAACACTGCAAAGATCTTCCATGCGTCCCAAACCAGTAACATTTATATGGGTGATGGAGGTTGGATGCTGTGCCTGTAACACAGTGATCACACTGCTGCTCTCATCTAAGGAAAAAGTTGCTGGAAATACAGGATTAACTTTTTGAAAGAATGCTTTCTACATGCCAACACAGCAAAAGTCAGTTTCCCTTATTAACGGTGTCAAATGTACCTCTAAATGGAAGACACGCCAGCACTACTAAAAATTCTCAGATCTTCTATTTGGAAAACAGCATTCTGACCAAGTGTCATGAGGTTCATACCATCATCTTTCAAAATCAAAGTCAACAGCAATGAAAAATAGACTTACACCTATTTCTCTGCTCACCAAACTAGATTCAGAATACTGAGCTGTTTTAATACCTCTCCCTTTTCCTCAATCCCCAAAATATCAATATCCATATGATGACAAACACCTTGCAATACACTGCTTTAAAGATGGGTTGTCAGTTCTCTCTACCTGCTCAACGTTTTTCTCCTTCTCTTTCTTAAATAGGAGTATAGAAGCTGTATCACACAGGAAAATACGCTATACTTTTCAAGACTTTTCATGGAGTAATTTATCTGGTAGTTTATCTTTCCAAAGGTGAGGAATGGAAGGAGGAAACGAGACAGCAACAGCGAGACAGGGGCTGCCAACAGGCAAGCTGCAGTGTCATGAATTTACTAGCTCTGCCTCACCCTTCAGGTTTCTAAATGCAACAGGTAAGGAATCCAGACTGAAATCTTGATCTCACTTGCATTTGGCCCATTTGAAGGATAATCCATGGGTCTCCCATACAAAAAACAGAAGGTAAAGAAGCCATGGACACCCTTCTGCTTTCAAGCACAGGGATTCTTCAACTCAAGGCTCTTCAGAAGAAGACAGAATTTAGCACCCCTCAGACCAAAGATGAAATACCAGGTTCACCTTTAATAAAGCAAGAGGACAAACTAGATGTTAAAAAATCAAAAATAGTAAAAAAGCTACACTGCTACATGACCTAATGATTTCCAGCTTTTAACACACAATAAGAGTGCCTTTTCTCTTCAGCAATTGCATAGATCAATGAACAGAGTATCTAAATCTTTGCTCATCCAGATAACTCTCCCAAATTTTTTATTTTTATTTGTGCTTTTTTTTGTTTATTTTACAAGGAACTGCTGATGAAGAATTGAAAAGGAAATAAGCCTTCACAGGATTGGCAAAGACAGGTTTTGTTAATTCTGGAAACGCTGTTCATAAGTTAATACACCTACTCAAGAATTGCCATTGTGTCCATTCTCAAGACACATGACCCTAATTTAGGGACACTCAGGTTAATGGCAGGCTATCAGCTTAAACGGTCTTTGCATCAGGTCACTAATTAGTGGCCTATGCCAAACCAATGCACCCCATACAAACTCGATACCTTAGTAGAGACAAGTGGAAAGGACAGCCAGTCTCTTGATTTGTATAAAAGGGACCAAACCAATACAAACAGATATCTAAACAGACACATTCAGAAGTTTTTGCATGTATGAGGAATGTCTGGGTATACACAAGATTTGTGCCCAAAGCTGTTCACACGCAAACGTGCGTACTTATTTTTCATGAACTTCAGAAGAATCTTACAGGCAAGAGAGGTGTCATATTTTGACAACTTAGCTCTTAAACTGTGCCTCTTACTTTAAACCCTTATCCCTCTTTTCTGCTATACATTCACATTATCTTACTTTGTCTCTTTTATTGATACCTCACAGATGCATGTGCACGGCCACATGCAAAAATAACAAATAATGCTATTGGTACACTGAAAAAGGTACTAAATTGAAAATGGTAGGCCACACAAAAACTTTGCCTCATATTTACTCTTCTTTGCAAAAGACAAAAAAACAAAAGGAATTTATTTTAGGGTACCAAATCTGAGATTTAAAAAATTTCAGTTTTTCAGGAAAAACTGAGATTGAGATCAAATTACTAAAAACCATAGGAAAATTGCACTACCATTGCCTATGGTGGGAACGTGCATATTGTGACTGGTTGTTAATGGAATTACTGTAATAAATAAAGTGTGTTGGGCAAAATCAGTAACCACCCAAGTTTGTACTGGCATATGTGTTGTAGCTTAGGCAAAGGCAAAACAAGCAAAACGTCACTGTAAATCACAAACACTACCCTCAGCCATAATAGCAACAGAAAATTTTGATTTTAACTAAAATCTGAAAAAAAGCCTGATTAAAAAGTACAATGGAACAAATCTCTGATCTTTGCCATCTTCCACTACAGTTTCTATGACAGAAATGGTTTCATCTTCAGAAGTTGGTTTTGGAGGAGAAAAGAATGCCAAGTTCTGTTTTAAATAAGGATTAAGTACAGCAGGTATAACAAGGAATATTTTGTGGCTTAACTCACTGGCTTACGCATCAGGTTACTTTTTCCAATATGTTTATTTCCACCAGTAGTCTGACCAAGTTATTTGACTTTATCAGCAGCTTACACGACTTACTGTCATAATATACTATGATATATCAGATTAGTTCACTTATCTGCAGCTTTCATTCATAACTGATTGACCTGTAGAAAGCCTGCCTCAGCTATCTTTTAATCAAAACACAATGTTCAACTGTTAATCTAAGACAGCAATTTCTTACTAATTATAGATCAGTTGTATTAGCTGTTTTATTCATGCAACCCCACTACTATAAAATGTAATCAACAAAAGTCTTGTAGAATTATAGCAAATCAAGCTTGTTGCATCGGAGTTAATAACTTACACCCCACTATTTCCAACACTTCATAAAGCCACACCTGAAAAACAAACAAAACTTAACCATTCTTCAACAGCAACTAATTTAACCTTTTACACTAGGGACCTGGGGGTGGTAAGGAAATAGCATCATAAGCATTCTATCCTTCTAAATCAGATTTCCAAGAAATATACACTCTTAAGAGCCATGTAGGCATACAATTGATCTTCACCTACTTAATGGGGGCCATTAGGCTGAATCTCAAATTACTGACAGGTTGGAGGGGGAGGGAAGGTGTTTACAGATGTTTATTTTAAGTCTAAATGAGAAAGAGGAGGCTCTAAAATAAAAAACAATGAACACAGTCTTACTCCAACTAAGAAAAAGAAAGCACTTTCCTGAAGGAAATGCTTGTAAAAATATCACAAAAATAAAACTTGAGCTTAATGGGAAAGATATTAAAGCAAGCTACACTTCTCTAATTGCCATCAAAACCACTGAAAGTCTGTGTAAGAGGCAGCAACACCCAAAGAAAAAGAGAAGTACTTTTCGGGAATCTGCACACAGTGTGATTTTCAGTCCTAGATAGTGCAAAGGAATAAATACCTCCTCTTTCCATGTTTCTCTTTAAAAAGTGACCTCTAGTCAGTTTAAAAAGAAAAAAAAAGCTTTTAAGTATTGTTTGTCCTAAAAGTTACAAAACACTTGAAATTATAGCAAGACAATTAAATCAAAGTACTTAGAAATTAAACACCTGTATTTCATCATTGATCTTGACATAGCTTTTCTACAACACTTAACACTGTCTCTGAACACAACTAATAAAGAAGTTTGTCACCTCTCACTTCTGCAGAGTAATCCCCCTAGGTGAACGCTTAGATCATAACATTACCAGAATTACAGTATATAATCCTACTAACTAGTAAATCTCTACAACTAGAAATGTTTTTAATCAAAATCTACAAATATGTACTACTAGCATTCCAAGGGGAACTCAGCTGAGGTTGTTGCTTGTTTGACAGTTGCAGTGTTGTACTGAGGATTGGTATTTATTTATTTTTTTATATTGGTAAAGAAATTCAAGAAGTCATACTGTTTCCCTTAAAGAAATAACTACTCTGGCATTCTCTCTTTTTCTAAGACATCCAAGGGAAGAAAGGAAAGCATTACCTACAAATAGGACATACGACATTATCTAGCAGTGCTCTAAGACCTAAAGTAAAAATGAAAGCTTCATTATTCAACAGAAAATTATTCTACTCACTCAGGAAAAGCAAGGACAAAGTGGGATGAGATGCTCAGGTTGTGCCCCCCACAATTAAGTTTCAGGTGCCTGAATGCCTTTCAAAACAAGCTTCAGAGAAACAACTCTTTTAAATATTTGTATTTTTAAAAATTTGAATATTAACTACATTATAACACCTATTTGCTCTAATTGCCATTAATTTAAACTTGATGTACTTTCAAAGACTGAGAGAAAGCCTGTCATTTATTTTAGGAGAAAACCTAACAGACTTCAAGTATGTAACAATTACATTTGATACATAGTTTCATTAAATTAAATGAGAGGACCGTCTCTGGAAAATTCGAAAAATTACGCAATGGAGAAGTTTTAAGATGTTTTAAAAACAAAAATGCTCAAGTGTCACTAAAATGCAGGGTCATTTCAACTATCAAAGCAACAGCCCTGACAAACTAAGAGGCTAACGGGATGTTACTGAAAAACTTCAGGCCACTACTTCACTTCTCTGCTGGCCTTCTAAACGTTTATTTTCATTAACTAAAATACAAACATCACTTTGTTGTATCCATAAGAGCAAAAACATCATTTCACTATTCAAACAAGATGAACCTACATAAGAAGCTTCATCAAAAACATACTTTGTTTTTTCTTTTTAATAATTAATAAATATTCCCTTTAGGGATTCACACAAAGCATCTGTTTAAAAATTGCACTTATTTCCTGTTACACTTTAGCTTAAAGGTCTCTGACACAGCTATTAGGTGGACCATGTGATACTACACTGAAGCCACAAAACACATGCAACATGTAAATACAGTTACTTGCTTTCCAGATATATGGATAAAGTTTCAACACAAGAAAATTCAAGTTGTCAAATCTTTGAGAGCTATGCAGTACTAGAAAATTGTATTAAACTCACATTTTCCTTAAGTACTGCATTTAAAAATAACACCTTAAATCAGGAGTATTTAACTATTTGGCATTTTACAGAAGTTTTCTCCGTTCATACAGGAGGGCTAGGAAGTTCTTCAATTGAACAGGTAGGTTTGATTTTCTCAAACAAAAACAACACAGTCATTCATTTTTAATATAACAAATACACAACTCCCATGTAAGTATGGCTAGAGACACTCAACACTTCACTGCACTGTGACTAATAGTCTAAGACATAGAGAAGAAAACCTGGGTTAAAGTTAGCAAAATGCACTATAAAGATCAAAACAGCACATCTCTAACTGATATGAATATCTTATGAGAATATGCACAACTGAAAGATTACAATACTCTGAGAACATGAAGACTATGCTGAAACATCAAGACCCAGTGAGATGAACATGATGTATCTCAGATGCATCCTACCTGATCCACTGAACTGGCTGCTTCCTAGCGTAGTTGGTCTGGTTTTTCCACTATTTACAGGTGGGGAAAACATCTGCAAAATAAGAAAAAAAAAAAAAAGACATGTTTTAGTTGGCTTTGAAACTCTCACTGAATTATTAATGTAAACAGAAAAAAGGTCAATAGGAAACATTTTTTTTTTCTATTTTCCGGTTGAAAACAAACAGAATGCGTGTTTAGACACACAAAACCAATAAGCTGAAGTACTCCTTGCAATTTATTAATAGGACCAAAACCTCGTTTCTACATGAACACAACTTAAAATCAAAAGGACACCTACTACTACTGCGACCATTTCAAATAGTTATATGATTTACAGTTTTTTACTCAAATTATACTTCTTACTGATCTGCAAGTATAAAGTCACTGCATAAAGACAGCATTTAAGAGGCAGTAGTCTTATATTTATAAATCAAGAGACTTTTTAGTATGTTAAAAATATCACACAGAAAATACCTACAATTTTCTTAGTCAAGACCATCAATGAATAACTTCTTTTATTTCTGGGCAATAATTTTTCTTTTGTTTAAATAAGAGGAGTGGAAAAAAAAAAAAAGCCAAGAGCAAGGTACCAGTGCCACACGCCAGCTTAACCAACGTTAATTATTAGATTATGCCATCACTGGGTCAGCCTGATTTTAACCAGTTAAACCAATTGACCCAGCTGGTATTACAGTATTAAATCTGGAAGTCTAGACATTACATCAAAGTTCAGGTGTCCAACTTGGCTGAGGCAGACCCAACCAAGCCCTGCACGCTGCTGCCCCTGCTCCTCAGTTCGCATGACCACGAAGAAGTCATGAGAAGACTTCGGAGAATATCCTACCGCACTGAAGTCCAGCAAGTCGCTCAATTCCTTGTCAGTTCCTATAGCGGCCATCCTCTGCTGCTGGGAATTCATCTTTCTCCGCTCCTCCGATCACCTTCCTAAGGCACAGGGAGAGAGGTACATGCAGCACTTCACGGCGCGAACCCGGCCCTGGCGAAGAGAGGCCCCTGGTACCAGCACCCCTGCTGCGGGGTGAGGCTCCCGGGGGAGCCTCGCTCGGCCGGGCGGGCTGAGGGAACCGGCAGCAGCAGCTTCCCGAACTAACCAACTCTCTTAAGTTTCCTCAGGCTCCCTCTTCTCCCTCATTCCACTTCTCCCCCAACCTCGAGCAAGGTACGGTCACGCCGCAGAAGGGCCGCCGCCAGGAATTAAGTCCCCCCCAGGCAAGCGAAAGCAAATAAACAGCCGCGGCCCGGCGAGGTCCGGAGAATTAGCGAGAGATTAAGTGACTCACTGTCCCCGCAACAATGGGGCTGACGAGCGGGGCCGGACGAGCCTCAGCAGAACCATCTCTGCCCCGGCATTATCGCCCGCCGCCGGTGCCG